>PVIY010006011.1:0-90302 GCA_004026745.1 Myrmecophaga tridactyla | reverse complement strand
CTGACAAAATTCAACATCCTTTCCTGTTGAAAACACTTCAAAGGATAGGAATAGAAGGGAACTTCCTCAACATAATAAAGGAAATATATGAAAAACCCACAGCTAACATCATCCTCAATGGGGAAAAACTGAAAACTTTCCCCCTAAGATCAGGGAGAAGACAAGGATGTCCACCATCACCACTGTTATTCACACTGTGTTGGAAGTTCTAGCCAGAGCAATTAGACAAGAAAAAGAAATACAAGGCATTAAAATTGGAAAGGGAGAAGTAAAACTCTCACTGTTTGTAGATGCTGTGATACTATATGTCGAAAACCCCCAAAAAATCCACAGCGAAACTACTAGCACTAATACATGAGTACAGCAAAGTGGGAGGTTACAGGATCAACACTCAAAAATCTATATTGTTTCATTTGAGAATGATAGAGGGAGGAGGGCTGGGGGCATAAATCAAATCAGAATGAAAGATAGAAGATAAAGATTGAGATGGTACAATCTAGGAATGCCTAGTGTATAATGATAGTAACTAAATGTTCAATTTTTAAAAATGTTTTTGCATGAGGAATGACAAAGGAATGTCATTACTGCAGGGTGCTGAAAATAGATGGTAATTAATATTTTAAAATTTCAACTTATGTGTGAGTCTAAACCAAAAAATATGTATTTGATACAAAATTTATATTTTGACTAGTGCATTTCCTAATACAACTTATGTAGATAGCTTGGTTGAACACCATAAGTACATGGAACCTTAAATAGGACATGAGAGTTGTTGGTTTGTCCAGATGATGCCCCGATGAATCCCAGAGTGATTTGATCAGTGAGTGGAAAAGTATTTACGAAGTGAAAAGTATTTGCAAATGGTGAGAATGGGGGAAAATTCAACTTCCCCAAGTTGAATTCTTGATGTTCTCACAAGTGGTGTGCACAACCAAAGCTATAGGCTGAGCCCCCAGTCTCGGGGTTTGTTCATATGAAACTTAACCCCACAGAGGATAGGTCATGCCTACTTAAAATTTAGGCCTAAGTGTCATCCCCAAGAGAGCCACTTTTGTTGCTCAGATGTGGCCTCTCTCTTTTGCCAACACAACATGCAAACTCACCACCATCCCCCTGTCTATGTGGGGCATGACTCCCAGGGGTGTGAAACTTTCTGGCAACGTGGTACAGAAATCCTTGAATGAGCCAAGACTCAGCATCAAGGGATTGAGAAAAACCCTAGAATGAGCTGAGACTAAGCATCAAGGGATTGAGAAAACCTTCTCGACCAAAAGGGGGAAGAGTGAAATGAGACAAAGTGTCAGTGGCTGAGCGATTCCAAACAGAGTCGAGAGGTTATCCTGGAGGTTATTCTTACGCATTAAGTAGATATCACCTTGTTATTCAAGATGTAGTGGAGAGCCTGGAGGGAATTGCCTGAAAATGTGGAGCTCTGTTCCAGTAGCCATGTTTTTTGATCATGATTGAATAATGATACAGCTTTCACAGTGTGACTGTGTGATTATGAAAACCTTGTGTCTGATGCTCCTTTTATCTACCTTGTCAACAGATGAGTAGAACTTATGGAATAAATATAAATAATAGGGGGAACAAGTGCTAAAATAAATTTAGTTTGAAATGCTAGTGATCAATGCATTTGAGGGGTAAGGGATATGGTATGTATAATCTTTTTTTTTCTGTTTTCATTTTTTTTTCTGTTGTCTTTTTCTTTTTCTGAATTGATGCAAATGTTCTAAGAAATGATCATGATGATGAATATGCAACTATGTGATGATATTGTACATTACTGATTATATATGTAGAATACAATGATCATATGTTAAGAATGTTTCTGTTCCTTTGTAAAATTTTTTTTAATTAATAAAAAAAAATCTGTCATGTTTCTATACACGAGTAATGAACAATATGAGGGGGACATCAAGAAAAAAATTAAACGTTTAAAGCCGCATATAATAGTGCTCAGGAAAGAGAAATTTCATCGCATAAGACTGAAGTTGCAGTATAATAAAATACCACTCAGTTGTCTATAGATACAAAAACAAACAAAAATTAATCAGCATCTTAAATGAGGCTCCTTAAAAATATCCATATAGTTACATTGTATCTAAATTATAATACACTAATTCTAATTTTATAAAAACTGACCAGGATATAAACACTCTCACAAAACACCCCAAAATCAGGGCTGACCGAGAATGTCTTCTCATGGGTTCTTTTCCTGAAGGATTAGTTGTTATAAGTTAGTGACCCTATCTTGGATCAGATTCCCTGCAGAAGAGTTTGATTATTCCAATAGCAAAAGAATTTTCTCATAGGATAGTTTTTTCTTTAAGGTAGCTTACTGTAAAAACCTTACAGATGAATCATCTGTGGTATTCATTTAACTTATTGAATAAATAGAAGTTTCCGTGAATGTACCATGGTCTATAAATTGTGGTGGTAAACTGTGCTGATTAAAAAAAACAAGCATAATCCCACATTGTATATGTATTTCTTTGGGACACACATAATATAAATATAATATGCATCATTAGTTAATATCTCAACATACAGTTTAGGTTAAGGTACACTGTCTACAATAGAAGCAGGAGATGTCTATATATGACAATAGAATGTAAAATGTTACATATTTAACCTACTTGTACTGTAGATAACATATATAATATGTATGGAGAACATATAAAATGCATGCATCTAAACCGCCTTGACGAGTTTGAAAATTCTTTGTTGACATCTTGTCACATCTGATTAGAACATCTTTTTTTTTTTATTTATGACACATGACCACATACAAACAGAAACATTCTTGGCATATCATCATTTCATTCTTGTTATATAATCAATAACTTACAATATCATCACATAGTTGTATATTCATCATCAAGATCATTTCTTAGAACATTTGCATCAATTCAGAAAAAGCAATAAAAAGAAAACAGAAAAAAATTCATACATACCACATCCCTTACCCCTCCCTTTCGTTGATCACTAGCATTTCAACCTACTAATTTTATTTTAACACTTCTTCCCCCTATTATTTATTTATTTTTAATCCATACATTTTACTCATCTGTCAGTAAGGTAGATAAAAGGAGCTAGAGACACAAGGTTTTCACAATCACACAGTCACACTGTGAAAGCTATATCATTACACAGTCATCCTCAAGAAGCATGGCTACTGGAACACAGCTCTACATTTTCAGGTACTTCCCTCCACCCTCAGTATTATACCTTAACTAAACAGGTGGTATTTATTTAAATTGTAAGAATAACCTCCAGAATAACCTCTCAACTCGGTTTGGAATCTCACAGCCATTGACACTTTATTTTGTCTCATTTTGTTCTTCCCTCTTTTGGTCAAGAAGGTTTTCTCAATCCCTTGATGTTGAGTCCCAGCTCATTCTAGGATTTCTGTCCCACGTTGCCAGGAAGGTCCACACCCCTGGGAGTCATCTCCAACGTAGAGAGGGGGAGGGCAGTGAGTTTACTTGTCTTGTTGGCTGCGAGAGAGAGGTCACATCTGAGCCACAGAAAAGGTTCTCGTGGGGATGACTCTTAGGACTAATTTTAAGTGGGCTTAGCCTATCCTTTGCTAGGTTAAGTTTCATATGAACAAACCCCAAGATTGGGGGCTCAGTCAATTGCTTTGGTTGTCCCCACTGTCTATGAGAATATCAAGAATTCTCCACTTGGGGAAGCTGAATTTTCTCCCTTTTTCACCGTTCCCCCAAGGGGACTTTGCAAATACTTTTTTTATTCATTGTTCAAATCACTCTGGGATTTATCGGGGCATCACTCTGCCTCTGTAGTTATCTGTATCTTGGTTTTATCTTTCTGCCTTCTGTGTTGGCTCTGAACTCTCTCTATGTTTTCTGCCTTTTATTCTCTTCATACAAGGGCTCCAGTAAGTGGATTAAGACCTACCTTGAGTGGGTGGGGTGATATCTCCATCTGATCAAAATGTCCCACCCAGTGGGTGGGTTGCATCTCTGTGCAAACAACCTAATCAAAAGGTCCTCCCACCCAAACAATAGATCTGCCCCACATGATTGGATTAAGGTTAAAATAACGTGGCTTTTGGGGGGTATCTAACAGTTTCAAATCAGCACAGTGCCCCTCTGATATTTTCCCTCTATAGTATGTTCTTTTTCCCTGCAAGCTTTAAAATTTTTTTTCCTATGTAGCTCAGGAATTTACCAGGGTATGCCTTGTTCTCTACCTTAAATAAAGTGTGTACTTTTTTTTGTTTTGTTTTGCTTGGCATGGGCAGGTTCCGGGAATTGAACCCGGGTCTCCAGCTTGGCAGGTGAGAATTTTTGCCAGTGAGCCACTCTTGCACCCACCAGAGTGTGCTTTTAACTTGCAGACTGTAATCTTTGTTCAACCCAAGCAAATATCTTCCTGTTATGTTTTTTTCTTGTTGCTCTACTCTATTTGTTCATCTTTCTTCTGCTAAAACTGCTGTTCATTTCATTAGGTCTTTTGTCTGTCCTCTGAGTCTCTTATCTTTTCTGTCACAATTTCTGTTCTGTTGTTTTGAATTATTTTTCCCATTTGATCTTCCAGACCACACATTTGGATCTTTACCATCACCCTTTCTTTCCTTCAGTTAATTTACTGTGTGGTTTATTGGAAACTCATATCTTTAGATGTAGGAAGCCTTTTCTTTCCTATACTTAAGCCTCATTATTTTTCTAACCTAGGTTGGTCTCTCTCACTTAAAGTACTGTATTTACTAAAGGGGTTTCTTCCTTTGTCCTGACCGATCCGATATTTTTGTGTGTTCGACCTCCTATGTATTATCATAATTTCCTTGTCAGCTCATTAGAGCTTAGGCTGGTCTAGGCTTGTAATGATTCACGGAGACATAGATATCGTCCCTGACCGAGGGTCCTCAGGTCTTTAAAGGTCAGGCTTTTCCTAGAATCTTTACTTAACAGTCCTTGTTCCAGAGTGCCAAGATACTGATTTCTAAGCACTTGCCCAGCTCCACAAAAAAATTAAAAGGCACACAGTTTAGTTCTTACGTGTATACTCCAGAGAGCCAAGGCCTTCACTTGATTCTAGCTGTTTTCAGCGTCCAGCCTGTGGCCTGATGTAGCAGATAAATTGAAAATGGTAGTGGAGGTAAAGGGAGGTGAGTTCATGTCACCATCTTCCTGGATCCCTTTGTGTTCTAGAGTTTTCATTTTTCCATTCCTTTAATGGTTGTGGATCTGTAGTCTTGAGTCTTCATTTTTTCCTTTCATTTAATGGTTATGGGTGTATGCTTTTGCCTGGACTTATCAATAGTGGAGCAAAAAGCATAAAGCATAGAAGTTAGAACACCTGTGGGTTAGCCAATCTCTTTGCTTCTTTCTCTGTAAGATAGCTGTAGTTGTATGATTTGCCATGTTTCCCTTTAAGTGGAATGTAAATTCCTTGTCCCATAGTCAGGCTTGGTGTTAGATTGTTTTGGCCAATGGAATGTGAGTGGAGGTGACAGTGTGCCAGTTCTAAACAGAAGCTTTAGGATGGGTAACAAATTTCTACCAGCCTTCTTGATTCTGCCCTCTGCCTTGAGAATGTGATCTGTGCTTTTGGAATGGGTCCTGTAAATGAGGAAGACACATGAAGCAAAAGCCACAGGCTTTTTTTTGGCATGGGCAGGCAACAGGAATCAAACCCAGGTCTCCGGCACGGCTGAACCACCATGGCCTGCCCAAGCCACAGCCTTTTGTAGGGTGGCCATAGACAACCTATATATCACAGGTGATGCGAGTGAGAAATAAAAGTTTTTTTGTAAGCCATGGGATTTGAGGGTTGTTTTGCTACTGCAGTAAAGCTGACTGATATACTCTGGTTTAACTTTTCTACTCCTCCTTTTATTCACTAATGTTTTCTTTCATCATATACTGGTTTGAAACTATTTTGTACCCTAGAGAGGCCATGTTCTTTATCCTTACCCAATCTTGTGAGGGCAGACCTATTGTTGGGTGGGATCTTTTTGATTAAGTTGTTTCCATGGAGATGTGACCCACCCAAGTGTGGGTAGGACCTTTTGATTAGGTGGTTTCCATGGAGATGTGTCTCCACCCATTGAAGGTGGGATTGCTTACTGGAGTCCTGTAAGAGGGAACCATTTTGCAAAAAGCTTCAGAGCCCACACAGCCAGAGACCTTTGGAGATGCAGAAAGAAAACACCCTGGGGAAGCCATATGAAAGGATAAATCAGGAGAGGAATTAGTGCACATCGCCACGTGCCTTCCCATCTGAGAGAAACCCTGAACATCATCAGCCCTTTGTTGAGTCAAGGTATCTTTCTCTGGATGCCTTAGTTTGGACACTTTTATGACCTTAGAACTGTAAACTTGTAACTTAATAAATTCCCTTTATAAAAGCCACCCCATTCTGACAGTATTTAGCAAACCGAAACACACCATATTTTAGACTCTATATCAGACCCTACATTCTATTTCCTGTTTCTCCTCATTTATCTCTTAATTGCCAGATATGTATGAATTATCGTTGTCATTATGGCCAAACAACGATTTCCTATATAGAGTCTTCACAAGTTGTATAATAATAGAAACTAACTCTACCTAACAAGTGAGGAAAAAGATAATCAGTAAATTGGGGAAAGTGTTTTGTGGCAGTTTAAACTCTACTTGAAATTGTTCTGCTGGGATGCGTGGCTTCTCTCTGAATTTACAAAGTGGCTTGTTTTTCGATTTTAACACTGGGGCTTTAATGCTATTTTCTGTTATCTTAATGAATAAGAGTGAATTAGAGAAGTATTTATGGAGTGGCCTTCCACAGCTGTATTTCCTGGTATGTATGCATATGTACATTTTTCTGACCTGTTGGCTTAACTGTCTAACAAATAGAAAGAATGGAATCGGTTTTGTATATCCCTTTTTTATATAAGGCCACCAGCCTATCCCCAAACTTCTCTTCTTTCATTCCTTTGCCTTTCTTCCATTCATTCATGTAATAAATGTTTCTTGAGCCCTCTGTTATACAGGATGTTTGGATATAATGAGAAGTAATCCAAACACCTCTTGCTTGTCCTTATCAAGTTTACTGTCTTCTCTTCTGTTCCTCTAGTCTCTTCTTTCTTTTCTTCTAAACATAGTGTAGATTGGTCAGTGCTACATTATTGTGTAGATTACTTGTTGTCACTTTATGTTAATGGAGCTGCTTTTAAAATGTGCTTTTAATACCTATGGATTATTTTGAGGAAACTGTGGGGTGGTGGTGAGAGAAAAGGGAAGGAAGGTAGATGGGTATTGGTAGGTAGGTAAAAGTAGTAGGTAGGTGGGAACAACCATGACAAACCTATTTTTATATTTCATGATTCTTTTCAAGTTGTAATTTTGCATGAATACATGAAGGATGAATCTCTACAAATTATTTGAATATTAGATGAGAATGTTTATTGCTCCCAGCTAATCTTTTTAATTTTTTATTTTATTATTATTTTATAGGGTTTGGGAAGTTGACAGAAAATCTTTAATAAAAGAAAAACAAGTTGCTTCAGAAATAGGGACAATTTGGGCAAACGAGCATGTGTCTTAGTTAACATAGACACTTGATGGCCTAATAAGCAAATCATGTACTTTTTTATTGTAGGATTTGTTGAGAGGTTTTTACTTATTTTTCCTCACTCCTCTTTGTTGCTTTCTGAGTAAAGAGATGCTAAAATATAAAGGCTAGAAGGGAAGAAAAGAGTTGCAGGTGGAAAGGAAGACTGACCCATGTGTATTAATACCATTCTCCACTACAGAAAAAAAAAATCTAAAGAACAACCTGACTATGTTTTGTGAAGGATTAAAGTTGCTTGCAAATTCCGACCAAAAACATCTGTTTCCTGACCCTGTGCCAGAGTTCTAATGTCTTGACAGGAATTCTTGTTTTGAAATTTTTGAGTCTCTAGCACCTTCCTCAGCTATTTTCTGGCTGTAATCTTAGGACTTAAATCAACACTGCCTAACATACTGGAATGACCATGTGAAGAATTGAAATGAACTCCATTTGCCGCTTGCGCACAAACAGAAAGCTTTTCAGATTTCATTAGTGAGAATCACCATAGTTGTTGAGTGATTATTGTAAGAAATATGGGGTGATCCATAGTCCATTTAAGGAAGGCAATGAAAACAAATAGATCACTGAAGGAATCAATGTGTAGGTATATATATATCTGTGTATGCATATATAAAAATAGATGTTTTTTAACTTTCCTAAATTAAATGGCAGTTTTTCCTTTTTTTTTTTTTTTTTAGAGCAAGTAGGTAGAAAATTTATTGAGAATATATGTGAAAGGACAAGTGGGTACTCTTGTAAAGACAGAGGTGAGGGAGGCGAGAGGCAGTAGACAGTGTGGGGCCATTTGCTTTTATAGATTAGCTTCACTTACTTCCCTCCCCATTCCTTGTTCTAGATCCTTTTTTCTACCCTACCTTCTCTCCAGGGTGGTGGCTGGTGATAGATAGTGCACTTGGTGGGTCAGTTGGATCCATCCTTCTCCATAGATGACTCACTCTGGTGTGGGTGGGTTGGTTCCAACCTTCCTTGCAGATGACCCACTTAGGGGGGTTCTTGGCTTCTTATGGGTTGGCTGCCACCAGGTGTTTCCCCTAAGTGGGTAGCCCCCAAGCAGGGTGTCTATGCTGGACACAGGCCTTCCAGGCCTTGATTAATTGTCCTTGTTTAAGAGTTCCTTCACTGTTTTTTTCCTTTCCTCTCTCTCCCTGTTCTAGCCTGCCTCAAATTCCCCATCAGAGAGTTCTTGCCCCTTATCTTACAGGGTGCTGAGGGATGAGAGACTGTCTTCTATAGCTGCTTCTGGCTTGTCAGTGGTTGTAGGCCCTGAAATGCCAAAATTTTTAAAGCATTTCAAATTTTAGTTTTTGAGAATCCCAACTCCCACAATTACTTCCTTGTTTTTTGTTTGTTTGTTTGTTTGCTTGTTTTTGGTAGGACACAAACTTGTATCTATTGTGACCTCATATTTAAATTCTGCTAAATGAGACTTACATTGGTAATTCTGATACAGTAGATTCCCATAGGTAATGCTTACAGATTCCCAGAAGCAGTAATAAATCTTAAAGGAAATATTGAATGTTAGCTAGGAATCAGTTGATGTTCAGTAGTATATTTGAATTATACACATGAAGTGTGAAAGCCAGTATGATTTTGTGATAGTTTGATTAATTTGTTAAAGTAAGCGTGATACCTAAAGGAAGAGGATATCTTCATGTTCTCATTTATCTGAATATTAACAGTGGACATTTCTGACGATGACTGTGATAAGGAGGTGTTAATGTTGGACATTAGCCTACCAAGTTGTAGCTAGGTAAGTTCAGAAACAATACATTTACAACCTATGTTGAACACTTGAGGGTAGATTGTATACATCATGTTCCTTGAGTATTTCATCCTGCCATGTACCTTTCCATAAGACAAGGATATTCACTTATGTAATCACCTTAAGTACCATTATCAAGTTCAAGAAATTTAATATGAGTATAAAGTATAGTCTATATTCCAATTTTTTCACTTCCCAATAATGTCCCTTTGAGCCTTTCCCCCTCCCTTGCTAGAATCCATCCATGATCCTGTATTGAATTTGTCATTTTTTCCTTAGTTCTTTTTTTCTTTTAATTACAGGAACACATATAAGACATAAAATTTCCCATCTCAGTCAGTCACAAGCATACCATTTAGTGGGATTAATCGCATTAATCACATTCACAAGATTGTAGTACCCTCACCAGCCAGTACTAAAACCTTCCCCTCTCCCCAAACAGTCCTTACATCTGTTATAATTAATGCCCCCTGTCCCTAGTCCCTGGAAACCTGTACCTTAATTGCTATCTCTATGAGCTTATATATCTATACCAATCTCATTTGCTTAAATACCAATTTAACTTCGATGATATACACAAATTATGTTCCTATACCCCTTTGTCCCTTCACTCTTATGTAGTTCTTGCCACAAATTATATTTATATATTATGAGTCCAAAGCCATTGATTTATCATTACATTTCATGTATTTGCCTTTTAGATCCTATAGGAATTACAAACCAGAATACAGTGGCACTGGCATTTATACTCATGTCATTAATCTTACTCCTTAGCTTTTGATTATCTGGAAATTCCCTAAACTCTTCTCTATTTTTGAAGTAGATATAGAATTCTTGGTTGGCGATTTTTTGCTTTCAGCACTTTAAACATGTCAACCTGGGCGGCTGCCGTGGCTCAGCAGGCAGAGCTCCGACCTGCCATGCTGGAGGTCTGGAGTTCGATCCCTGGTGCCTCCTGCCCATATGCAAAATTAAAAAAATAATAATAATAAAATAAATAAATAAATATGTCACCCTACTGCCTTTTTTTTTTCCTGTATTTATTAAACATACCAACATACAAACATTCTTACCATATGATTCCATTCTACATATATAATCAGTAATTCACAATATCATTACATAGTTGTATATTCATCATCATGATCATTTCTTAGAACATTTGCATCAATTCAGAAAAAGAAATAAAAAGAAAACAAAAAAAATCATACATACCATACCGCTTACTCCTCCCTTTCATTGATCACTAACATTTCAAGCTACTAAATTTATTTTAATATTTGTTCCCCCCCTCCCCACTGCCTTCTTGCCTCCTTGGTGTCTGATGAGAAATCAGCACTTAATCTTACTGAGGCATCCTTGTACATAATGCATTGCTTCTCTCTTGCAGCTTTCAGAATTCTCTCTTTATTTTTGGTATTTGACAGTTTGTGTATAATATGTTGTAGCTTTATTTGGGCTTATCCCTTTCGGAGTTTGTGGACCATCTTTCAGCTTGGGAAGTTTTCAGCCATTATTTCTTTGAACATTCTCTCTGCGCCTTTATTTCTTCTCTTCCTGGAACTTTCACAATACGTACATTGGTATGCATGCCCTACAGGTTTCTCAAATTCTGTTCACTTTTCTTCATACTTTCTTCCTTCTGCTCCTCAGACTGAATGATGTCAATTGTCTTATCTTCATGTTCTCTGATTCTTCTGCAAGCTCTAATTTGATGTTGAATCCCTTTAGGGAATTTTTAATTTCTGTTACTGTGGTCGTCAACTCTGGTTCTTTTTCATAATGTCTCCCTCTCTCTTGACTATTCTCTTTGTGTTCATTTCTCATTTTCCTGATTACCTTTAGTTCTTTGTCCATGTTTCCTTTAGCTCTTTGAGCATTTTTGGATCATTTTTAAAAAAATCCTTGTCTGGCATTTCCCAGGTTGGTCTTCCTCATGGATAGTTTTTAATCCTTATTATCTTTTGCCTGGGACTTCACTCCCTGTTCTTTGTGTGTTTTGTAACCTTTTGTTGAATCCTGAACATTTTTATTTTAATGTTGTATTGCTGGAATTTAGATTCTGACATGTCTGTTCCTTAAGCTTATATCCAGCTACAGTTACATTGGAGCTTTCCTTGATTGCCAGGAGTTAACAAAAATAAAAAAAGGAAAAGAGAAAAAGTAAAACAGACCACTTTACCCAGCCTTTAACAGGTTAACCTGTGTGAGCTCTCTCCAGAGCTTATCTATTCAGTGAGTTTGGAGAATAGCTCCAGGCCTAAGTGTAGGTGCCACCCTGATCCTTTCTGCACATGTGTCTTGTCTTGGGCATGTGCATTTTGCTCTAGAAATTCCCCATTTAGACATTTCCAAATGACCTGTCTTCCTTAGGAAGCAGTTTCCTTATGGCCCTGGTTACTGGTCTCTATTTTCTACAGCCAGCAATCCCTCAGTGGCATGACTTGACTCCTTTCCACCAGCATTCTTTAGGAGTGGTCAGTGAGCTGCCTTTTATATGCCGGCAAGTTTTGGGATGGCAAATCCCCTCAGGCCTTCACCAGATAAGATTGGGCCAGACATACATGTTCCCAGTATGTGTACAAGAGTTACTCTCTTCTCTCCAGAACTGGGATGAGGGTTCTGCCCTGGGAGCACAGACCAGCTTTGCACTGAGCTAGTGAGGAGTCAGGAGGGGGCCAATGTGATAGCCATGAGATCCTACTGCTTTTAAGTACCCTTTTTATTGATTCAGTGCTTACCCTGTTACTATGTCCTTTAGCTGCTTTGTGGAGGTTTTAGAAAGATGTTTCTGCCAGTCCTTGCTGGATGTTCAATGATTCTGTGGAGAGGCAAGAGTCCTGAAACATGTCACTCCATTTTCTTGAACCATAGATGTATACTTCTCACAAATGGATATGCTCATTTAATCCTCACCCCTTTCTATTATCATGGATATTTCCATATCCCTAGACCATTTCTTGATATCTCATCACGTTCAGTCCTCCCACCTAGATTAGTTTTGCCTGTTCCAGAACTTTATATAAATAGAACCTATAGTATAAATTCTTTTTTGTATGACTTCTTTTGTTTGGTATAACCTATGTAAGGGTCATAACTGTTGATAGCAAGTATCAGTAGTACTTTACTCTTTATTGCTGATTAAGATTCCATTGTATCACTATACTGCAATTTGTTTAGCCAGTCGCCATTGTAGACATTAGACGTTTTTATTTCGTTCTTTTTAGTGGGTGTATACTCATATTTCAGTGTTGTTTCAGTTAGCATTGCCTGATGACTAATGATGGTGAGTATCTTTTCATGTGCTTATTTTAGCCACTTCTATTTTTCTTTTGTGTGTGTATGAACTATTTGCTCAACTCTTTTGACCTTTTGTTTTGTTTTGCTTTTTCTTTTTTATTAGAGAAATTGTTTAATTACAGTATAAAATACTATACAGCACTCCACCATCAACACGTGGCATTGGTGTGGAACATTTGTTGCAATTGATAATAGCACATTTTTATAATTGTACTATTAATTAAAGTCCATGGTTTAAGTTAGGGTCCACTGTGTAATATAGTTCCTGGATTTTTAAAAATTTTATTGTTACCATAAATGCCATCTAACATTTCCCCTTTTAATCATATTCAGATATTTATTTCAGTGCTGCTAATTATTCTTTTGCCCATTTTTAAATTGGGTTATTTATTATTCTTTCTTTTCATTATTGAGTTTTGAAAGTTTTTTCCAAATTTATATGATTGGTATTCTTTAAAATTTTTTTGTAGCAACTATAAATAAAACATAAAATTTGTCATTTTAACAATTTAAGTGCACAATTCAGCAGTAATAATGACATTTACAATTTTGTGCTACCATCTCTACCATCCATTGTCTAATTTTTTCATCACCCCAAACAGAAATCTGTACCCATTAAGCATTAATTCCCTGTGTTCCCTTCCCCCAGACAGATTAGATTGGCCTCTAATCTACTTTCTTTCTCTGTGATTTTGCTACTTCTAGATATTTTATATAAGCGGAATCCTACAATATTTTTCCTTTGGTACCTGGCTTATTTCACTTAGTGTGGTGTTTTCAGGGGTCATCCATGGTGTAGTATGTATCAGAACTTCCTTCCTTTTATGGCTGAATAATATTGCATTGAATGTTTATGCCACATTTTGTTTATCCTTTCATCTGTTGATGGATACTTGATTTGCTTCCACCTTTTCACCATTGTGAATAGTGGTGCTATGTACATTTGTGTACAAATATTTATTTTTGGAGTCCTTTTTTCACTCCTTTTGAGTATATACCTTGAAGTGGGATTGCTAGATCATATAATAATTTTATGTTTGAAGTTTTTGAGGAACGACCAAACTTTTCCACTGTTTGCCCCATTTTACAGTCTCACCAACAGTGAATGAGGGTTCTAGTTTCTCCACATCCTTTCCAGTGCTTGCTGTTTTCCTTTTTTTTTTTCATGTAGTAGCCATTCTAGTGAGTGTGAATTGGTCTGTCATTGTGGTTTTGATTTGCATTCCCCTAGTGACTAATGATAGTAAGCATTTTTTCATTGCTTCTTAGACATTTGCAGATGATGTGGTTTTTTTTTTTTTGATAAATATGTATTCAAGACCTTTGCCCATTTTTAATTTGGGTTGTTTGTCTTTTTGTTATTAAGTTGTAGAAGTTCTTTATATATTCTGGATACTAAATCCTTGGCAGAGCCACGGTTTGCCACCATTTTTTTTTCCCATTCAGTAGATTGTCTTTTTATTTTCCTGATAAAGTCCTTCGCACAGAAGTTTAATTTTGATGAAGTCCACCTTATCTATCTTTTCTTTTGTCGGTCATGCTTTTGAATTTTTATCTAAGTTTACATTGTGAAATCCAAGTTTTGAAGATTTTATGCTTTGTTTTCTTGTAAGGGTTTTGTGGTCTTAGTTTTTGTATTTAGGACTTTGTTCTATTTTGAGTTACGTTTTGTAGATGGTATAAGATAGGGGTCCAAATTTTACATGTAGATATCCACTCTTTGCTTCACCATTTGTTGAAGAGACTATTCTTTCCCCACTGAGCACCCTTCACACTTTTGTGGCAGTAAATTGGCCATCACTGTGTAGATTAAGGTATTTGTTTTGCAGTACCATTTGATGAGCAGAAGTTTTAAAATTTGGTGGTGTAATTTTCATTTTTTTGTTGTTTTATGGTTATTGCTTCTTATGTTACAAGAAATCTCTTCCTACCCCCAGGTCACCAAGATAGTCTCATTTTATTTCTTCTGTAAAATGTAGAGTTTTAGCTTTTGTTTTTAGGTCTCTGATTAATCTTAGATTAACTTTGTGTATGATCATGAAGTTGGGGTCAAGGCTAATTTTTATACATGTTTTATGCATATTCTGTTGCTCCAGGACCATTTATTGAAAACAGTATTTTTTAACTTTCTTTTCTATTCCATTGTTTTTATTTGTCTGTCCTCAGACCTATTGTCCTGATCACTGTCCTAATTACTGTTGCTTTACAGTAAATCTTGAAATCAGATCATGTAACTCTTCTAACATTGTAAGTTTTCAAGATTATTCTGGCTATTCTCAGTCCTTTGTATTTTCATGTAACTTTTAGAATCACTTTGTCAATTTATATTTAAGAGGGGTGGGAGAGGAAGTTTACTGGGATTATGGGTAGGATTACATTTGAATCTGTAGATTATTTCAGGGAGAATTGACATTTTAACAATATTGAGGCTTCCAGTTACAGGCAATCTCCATTTATCTAGGTCTTCTTTAATTTCTCTTAACTGTGTTTTGTAGCTGTAAGTGTAGAGGTCCTCAAGTCTTTTGTTAACTTTATTTCTAAATAGTTCATCTTATTTTGATAATAAGTGGAATTGTTTTAATTTTTATTATTTTTTTCACTTATTTGCTGCTAGTATTTAGGAATCCTATTGATATTTGTATATTGATTCCTTAAGATTCCTTATGAGGTTCTGCATAAAGTCAATTTTTTTAATGTGTGAACAGGGTCAGTTTTACTTCTTTCCCATCTTTATGCCTTTTATTTCTTTTTCATGCCTGAATTTCTTGCAGTGACTAGACCTCCCGTTGAGGGTTGAGTAGAAGTGGTGAGAACAAACATCCTTGCCTTGTTCATGATCTTAAGAGGAAAGTATTCAGTTTTCACTTTAGAATGATGTTAACGCTGTTTTTTTATAGGTTTCTTTTTCAGATTGAGGAAATACTCCCTCTACTCTTATTTTGCTGAGCATGTTTATTGTGAGTGGGTGTTAAAACAGAAGCTTGTTTTTAGAAAGTTTATTGAATTACAGACTAAATTGACATTGCCGTTATATTCATTACAGAATACTGTTATATGACTGGCATAGTGACATACAGATTTACATAGTAAGGGCTACTTCTCTACTCAGACAAAATCACTGTGATGATTCTGTAGAAGGTAGAGAAAAAAAATCTAAACATTACCATCAGTGATAACGTTAATTAAGCCCTTACTACGTCTACTGCACTGAGTTGGCCCTTGACAATCTATCTGTTCATTGCTCCTGTCCTTGAGGCCTATAATATTTGAGAATCAGACTGCTCACACTCATCTTCTGTTGTGTTTTATATTTTGACATTATTGTGTCCATTTTGTGCTTTCTTTGGGGAAATGTTTGAGAAATTTTAATGTGTCTTAAATACCTAAAGAGTAATTGATTTCAATTTTCCCTACTTTTAAGTTAATTTCCTTAATTAGGCCTAGATTCTTTTGTTTATGTACAGTGTTCATAGATGAATTATAGTTATTCAGTTAGAAAATGAAAACCTATATTGTTAGAGTTCTTTCCTGGTGTGTCAAATGCCAGCAAACCAGCTTTGAATGGTTCTTACTACCACCACCACCCCCACCCCAAGAATAATTGTCACTTTGGGGCAACTTCATTTGTCCTTGGTTACCACTGGTTTTAAGTAGGAAAAGGCACAGAGTATTTAAAAGGAGAGTGTCTTTGTTATCTTTCCCTTGCTACAATGGAAAACCCTAAACAAAACAGAAATGTGGACATTGTCATGCAAAAAAGTAGATTGCCCTGTAGATATCACTTGGTGAGTCCCTTGAATATTGCAATGGGCCAGTCCTTAGACCCAACTCTGATATCCCTGGCCAAGCCTATCAATTCCATGCTGTTCTTCATATCCCTTCTAGTTTGAGGTGTTAGCAGTTTCTGTGAATATTACTTTTTTTGGCAGGGGTGAGAAGTGGGTGGAGGATATCTTATTGCTAGAGAGCTTTTGGTTATTTCTGTTAAGGTAAGTAAGAGCATTCACAGCTTTTTTGGGGGGTGAGGTGCATGGTCTGGGAATCGAACTCATTCACAGCTTTTTAAAAATTTTTTATTAATTAAAAAAAAAATTACAAGAAAGAAACAAAACATTCCCAACACATACACTCAGCAGTTCACAATATCATCACATACTTGCATATTCATCATCATGATCATTTCCCAGAACATTTGCATCAATTCAGAAAAAGAAATAAAAAGACAACAGAAAAATAAAATAAAAACAGAAAAAAATTTTTATATACCATACCCCTTACCCCTTCCTTTCATTGATCACTAGCATTTCAAACTAAATTTTTTTTTTAAATTTGCATATGGGCAGGAGGCACCAGGGATCGAACTCCAGACCTCCAGCATGGCAGGTCAGAGCTCTGCCTGCTGAGCCACGGCAGCCACCCTCAAACTAAATTTATTTTAGCATTTGTTCCCCCCATTATTTATTTTTATTCCATATGTTCTACTCATCTGTTGACAAAGTAGATAAAAGGAGTATCAAACACAAGGTTTTCACAGTCACACAGTCACATTATGAAAGCTGTATCATTATACAATCATCATCAAGAAATATGGCTACTGGAACACAGCTTTACATTTTCAGGCAGTTCTCTCCAGCCTCTCCACTACATCTCGAATAACAAGGTGATATCTACTTAATGGGTAAGAATAACCTCCAGGATAACCTCTCGACTCTGTTTGGAATCTCTCAGCCATTGACACTTGGTCTCATTTCACTGTTTCCCCTTTTGGTCCAGAGGGTTTTCTCAATCCCTTGATGCTGGGTCTCAGCTCATTCTAGAGTTTTTCTCAATCCCTTGATGCTGAATCTCAGCTCATTCTGGGATTTCTGTTCCGCGTTGCCAGGAAGATCCACACCCCTGGGAGTCATGTCCCACGTAGACAGGGGGAGGGTGGTGAGTTTGCTCGCTGTGTTGGCTGGAAAGAGAGGCCACATCTGAGCAACAAAAGAGGTTCTCTTGGGGGTGACTCTCAGGCCTAACTTCAAGTAGGCTTGACCTATCCCCTGTGGGGTTAAGTTTCATATGAACAAACCCCAAGACTGGGGGCTCAGCCTATAGCTTTGGTTGCCCACACTGCTTGTGAGACTATCAAGAATTCAACTTGGGGAAGTTGAGTTTTCCCCTGTTCTCACCATTCCCCGAAGGGGACTTTACAAATACTTTTCCACTCACTGATCAAATCACTCTGGGATTCATCAGGGCATCACCTGGACAAACCAACAAAATCTCAGGTCCTATACAAAGTTCCATGTACTTAAGGTGTTCAACCAACTATCTACATAAGTTATATTAGGAAATGCACTAGTCAAAGTGTAAATTTGTACCAAATAAACATTTTTTGCTTTAGTCTCACACATAAGTTGAAATTTTAAAATATTAATTACTATCTATTTGCAGCACACTGCAGTAATAACATTCTTTTGTTCTTCCTCATGCAAAAACATTTTTTTAATTTGTACATTTAGTCACTGTCATTATACACTCTAGGCGTTCCTAGATTATACCATCTCAATCTTTAGCATCTATCTTTCTTTGTGATTTCATTTATGCCTCAGCCCTCCTCCCTCTATCATTCTCATATGCAGCTTCATTCAGTGTTTTAACATAATTGTATTACAGTTAGGTAATATTGTGCTGTCCATTTCTGAGTTTTTATATTCAGTCCTATTGCACAATCTGTATCCCTTTGGCTCCAATTACCCAATATCTTATCCTATTTCTATCTCCTGATGGTCTCTGTTACCGACGAAATATTCCAGATTTATTCACTAATGCCAGTTCATATCAGTGAGACCATACACTATTTGCCCTTTTGTTTCTGGCTAATCACACTCAGCATAATGTCCTTAAGGTCCATTCATGTTGTTACATCCTTCATAACTTTATTCTGTCTTACAGCTGCAAAATATTCCATCTTATGTAAATGCCACAGTTTGTTTAGCCAACCATCTGTTGATGGACATTTTGGCTGCTTCCATCTCTTGGTAATTGTAAATAATGCTGCTATAAACATTGGTGTGTAAATGTCCATTTGTGTCCTTGCCTTCTTGTCCTTTGAGTTGAGACAGCATATAGATGGGTCCTGTTTTTTAATCCATTCTGCCAGACTATGTCTTTTGATTGGAGAGTTTAATCTATTAACATTCAGTGTTATTACTGCATGGGTAGTACTTTCTTCTACTATTTTGCCTTCTGGATTTTATATGTCATATCTAATTTTCCTTCTTTTTACCTTATAGTCTTCCTTTCTAGACTCTTCTCCACACCTCTCTCTTCTATCTTTGTATCTGTCTCTAGTGCTCCCTTTAGTATTTCTTGCAGAGCTGGTCTCTTGGTCACAAATTATCTCAGTGATTTTTTGTCTGAAAATGTTTTAATTTCTCCCTCATTTTTGAAGGACAATTTTGCTGGATATAGAATTCTTGGTTGGCAGTTTTTCTCTTTTAGTAATTTAAATATATCATCCCACTGTCTTGCCTCCATGGTTTCTGCTGAGAGATCTGCGCATAGTCTTATTGGGCTTCCCTTGTATGTGATGGATTGCTTTTCTCTTGCTGCTTTCAAGATTCTCTCTTTCTCTTTGACCTCTGACATTCTGATTAGTAAATGTCTTGGAGTATGTCTATTTGGATCTATTCTCTTTGGGGTATGCTGCACTTCTTGGATCTGTAATTTTAAGTCTTTCATGAGAGTTGGGAAATTTTCAGCATTCACAGCTTTTTAATGTACTTTCTTAGGCTTCCTGGATCACTCATAGGCATATTTTGCTATTACAGCTTCCAATCAAGTCTTTTTTTAAAAAAGGTGTTAACATTCTGAATGTGATCTTTCCATTGAAAAATAGAATTTGCTCAATGGCCTTTGAAATCATATCTTCATACTGCTTCAATTATATTACAAACCAGTTCATTATTTATTGAAGTACCATAAGTTACATTTATTATGTGATTGTAGGATTATAAGCATTGATTGGCTTCAAGGATAATTCAACTCTGTTATTTTGTGATAGGTGAAGAGTGTTCATAATATAATTTTGTATATTCCTTATTTCACTAACAGTACCCAACACTTCCTATCCTTGTTTATCAGACCCACATACCATTTTCTCTGCTTCACGTGAGATCTTCACATGCACTCTTGTATAGAATTATTGCTATATTTATTACTGAGTGGAATTCATGTTGAATTTTAGCAGGGTTTTTTTTTTTCCCTTAGTATCTGCCTCTTTGATGGTAGCTGGGTTTACTGCTGCTCACTTATTAGTGCCCTGGGTCTTAACAACCTTATTCAAACAAAACATCTTAAATGGAGGCATTAAACAGGTCACAACAGTGAGCCATTTTGTAACATTTGGTGCAATAAAATGGGTATGTTTTGTTTTAGAATAAGACCTCTGAGTGCAGCTATTCATTTTCTTCATCTATAAAACATTTTAGAATAACAGCTTACATCTGTTTGGGGTATAAAATTCCACATTTTGAAGAAACATCAGTGTTAAGTAACTCCAAACCAAACGTGGAGAAGGAGTGGGCTTTTTGTCAGGCTCATGTTCTGTGGAAGTCAGGAAAATTATTTGTTTTAGCCATGGAGCCTCATTTGCTGGCATGGTTGGCTTTCACGTATGTGGGACACATTTTCATTATTGTCTTTACATATTGTAAATGATAACAAACATACATTATAATTTGGACTTGAAGAGTGTTTGAAACATTTTTGCACATCAGGAATTTATCTTGTGAAGGATATTTCACTACTAGAACCCAGAAATAAATTTAATTATTTAAGCACTTACAGCACATTTAATTACCTTAGGCTATCAGGTAGTCTTGCTTTACTATTGGCTCACTTTAAAAAATAAATACCTTGGCCATTCCAAATGTATGATTTTTAAATTACTTCTTTAAACATAAGGAACAGTTTAATGAATAACTTTTCATAGAGGAAAATGGGGTGAAATGTTCATTTGTGGAATTCAAATCTAAATAGTATTAAGTGCAGATGATATACCATGCAATTTTGTGGGTTAAAATTAATTCTAAAACCTTTCTCATGTTATAAATGTGATATATTTACATTCTTTTAAAATTTGTTACATTTACATTTGGGAAGGGAGAATACAAAGAAGAAAATTAATCTATAATCCTACTACCTGTTAGTCATTTTGGTATATTTTATTACATATTGTAATTTTGAAAAGTTTAGAGAAGTTTGAAAACTATTATAAAATGATGTCTTTGGCTTTTGATAATTAATATAATAGAAAATCCAGCCCTGAAATTTCATATTGGGCAGTATCAGGTGCTTGACATTAGCGTGTACTATTTGCATGACTAGCGATGCCTTTGGGCTCAGTGATTCACAGTGGTGTCCTCTTGGCATCTTGTTAGACTGTAAATCTAAACATGGCCCTTAGACCACTGCCGCAAGTACTGTCCAGTTTGGTAAGATGCCCCTTTACAGATTGAGAAAACCTTCTCAACCAAAAGGGGGAAGAGTGAAATGAGACAAAATAAAGTGTCAATGGCTGAGAGTTTCTAAACAGAGTCGAGAGGTTATCCTGGAGGTTACTCTTACACCTTAAATAGATATCATCTTGCTAGTCAAAATGTAATGGAGAGGCTGGAGGGAAGTGCCTGAAGATGTAGAGCTGTGTTCCATTAGCCGTGTTTCTTGAAGATGATTGTATAATGATACAGCTTTCATAATGTGACTTGTGATTGTGAAAACCTTGTGTCTAAGGCTCCTTTTATCTACCTTATCAACAGACAAATAAAGCATATGAAATAAAAATAAATAATAGGGGGACGAATGTTAAATTAAATTTAGATTGAAATGCTAGTGATCAGTGAAAGGAAGGGGTAAGGAGTATGGTATGTATGAATTTTTTTCTGTTGTATTTTTATTGCTTTTTCTGAATTGATGCAAATGTTCTAAGAAATGATCATGATGATAAATTTGCAACTGTGTGATGATATTGTGAATTACTGATTATATTTATAGAACAGAATGATCAAAAGTTAAGAATGTTTGTTAAAAATTTAAAAATTAATAAAAACAAAAAAAAAGATGCCCCTTTACTTTCTGTTCCAGCTCAGGTTTTATTTCCTCCCCTAACACATTAGCCAGTCCTCTCCCTCTAACTGCTTTTTGTTTTCCTTCTCCTCCTTCTTTCTCCCTACTCCTCTTTTTTTCACTCTCCATTCTTCTTTCCTTCCCTCCCTCATTTTCACTTTCCCTTTCCTCTTCCCGTTCCCCCCTCTCCTCCCCTTACCCCCCCACTATTGTCCTCCCCTCATGCACACATGTTCTCTCCCCCCTCTCTCTTCTCTCTCTCCTTCTCTTTTTTTCTCTTTTAAATCCTAACACTCCTTGAGGAGGAGACAGCAGTAGCCTTTAAGCAGAAAAATGTCAAGTCTTTAAGAGTTTAGTATTTATTATGGGAAGAATTTATTTTGTCCTTTCAGTAGTCAGACCCTCTGTGTATTTTGCTTTTCCTGTTTCAAACAGGCTTCACAACATCACTGAATGTCCCGTAGGTTGAAAAAGTTAGTAGATCTCTAAAGTCAGTTATGATTTAACTCTTTTTCTTAACACTATGTGTACTATACCAACAAATTTGTTTAATATTAGCTTTATCTGCATAAGTTAAAATGAAGTAATGTTTTAAAATAATTAAAAGTTCGTTGAAGTAATGCCAGACAACTCTGATCATTCCTCTCTAATTTATTTGATTTTTTTCTCTCTTTCTTCAGATTCCTTTCTCTTTGGTCCAGTTTCCTTTATGGGAGTCCCTAAAAGTAAGTCAATCTTATAAAAAATTTTCTGTCACTGATACGCAGTTTCCTTGGGTATAATTTGTGTGTGTGTGTGTGCATGTACCAAACATCAAATCCTGGTCTCCTGCATGGCAAGCAAGAATTCTACCACTGAGCTACCCATGCAGCCTTTCAGTGGGTGTGATATTGATTGACAGTTTAACAACTCAGAATTAAGAGTTGAAAATATTTTTGTATGTGATATTCAGTTTTATAAGCAATTCAGCCTTTTAAATTTGTTCAGAGGTCTGTGGTACTAGGAAGAAAGCGTATATATGTGCCTTAAATCCATAGATATTAAGGAAGAACTTGACTTTTTTCTGCATTCTCTCTCTACCCAGTTGTATTTTATTTCACTTCATTCCTTTTTTTTGGTAGAGAAGTTAAGGAATAACAGTGAGGAAAAGGGTGAAGGAAAGAAGGCAAGGCCCTGAATGTTCGAAGGTATCCATGCCCTCCCCCTCCTGCATATGTGGGGAGAGAAGGGTGGGAACAGTGGAGGGCATGGCCCTGCCTGTCCTCTTCCATCTTTGCTTCTTACACCCACCAGGGCCAGGAGACCCTGGAAAAGGAGCAGAAATGATGAGTTTTGAGTCAACTTCAGGGAAGATAACTCATCTGTTAAAAAGCAAATAGTTAAATAAAAAAAATTTAATCTTGAGTTAAAAAAATGCTGAAATTTTGGAGTAGGTTTTATCTCCCGGTACGTTGATTTTGAAAATTTTGGGTCAGGATATAATTTGTATGGGTCTTTGTCAGCATTTTGAAGACTAGAATAAAAAGGAAAAAAGAAAGTATGTCACGTGGTAAGGAGAGGTATTATTTTGTAAAATATAAATGTTGGGTATATAATGGATGTGTGCACATATATCTGTCTGAACTGGGTTGCAATCTCAAATGTCTTTCTCACTGTGGCTGATGGTAAAAAGAAAGAAAGAAAAAAAAACAACCGTAAAAGCCATCGTTTGAGTGAAAATAGTGATAAATGACCAAACTGTAAAATGGCAAAATATCTAGGTAGGCACTTGATAATACAAAAATAATTACCCCCATGATTATATAGAGTTAGTAACTATCACAGAGTGTTCACATAAAATGTCTTTGAAGAGTATCATAAAATGTTTTTGGACTCTCAGAAAGATTCTGTTGAGGTTATATACTAAAGGCTAATAAAATAGTACAAAACATTACTCTCTTAAAGATAAAGTTTGGAATATTAAGTATTGAAAAATATATTTTAAAAGCAGTCATTTCCTGATTTTAAGACATAGTACTCCTCATTAATACATTTTGGGGCGCCTTTCATTGTTGTTTTGTTTGTCTGTTTTTGTTTTTACCATTTTCTCTGTGGTGCATGGTGAAAATGGATTTCTCAGGCAATGTTTAGCTGCATGATGTAACTGCTATCCAATGAGAAGGTCACATTCCATTAGCATAACAGCTCTCCTTTTTTAGTGTGTGACAAAAGAACAATGAAGCCAACAGCTGTCTAGCAAACAAGACTCACTTTATTAGTGTCTCAATAACCAGCATTCACACAGATCCTGCACTCTCTCTAACATCTTTATTTCTGAACTTTACATAGGACTGCTTTGAGGCCCAACAAGGGAAAAAGACATATGTTTATTTCTTTCAATATCAAGAGAATCTGTAAGATTCTAGCTAGTTAAGAAACATCTACAATTTCTCAAAGTTATGTATAGTTAGCAATGCTATGCCTTGAAATTTTTCTTTGAGCAAATATTAAGATAAGTGGTTTTTTGACTCAGGTTTATTGAAGAATAAGTTACATACATTGAAATTTGCCAGTTGTAAGTGTAAAGTTCTATGAGTTTTGGCAAATATATTTATAACTACTCCTATAATCAACTTATGGAATATTTCTACCATCCGGAAAAGTTAACTCATATTCTTCTATATAGAGTCAATGTCTTCTTTCTACCCCAGCCCTTGGCAAATGCTGCTCTGATTTCTATCCCTCTAGCTTTCCCTTTTCCAGAATATCATGTAAATAAAATAATGCACTATATACCATTTTCTAGCTGCTTCTCTCACTTAATATAATACTGTTGAGATTCATCCATGTTGTTGCCTATACCAATAACCTGTTCCCCTTCTTTTTTCTTTTTCTTTCTTTTTTTTTTTTTTACTGAGTAGTGTTCCACTGTATAGATGTACCACAATTTATTTACCCATTCACTAGTTGATAGGTATTTTACTTTCTAGTTTTTTGGGATTATGAATAAAGTTGCTATAACTGTTTGCATGTAAAGATTTATATGGATATATGTTTTTATTTCTTGTGGGTAACTACCTTGGAATGGAGTCGTATGGTAAGACTGTGTTTGATTTTACAAGGAGCTGCCAAAGTATTTTCCGAAGTGGTTGTACCCATTTTGCATTTCCACTAACAATGTGAGAGTTCCAGTTGCTCTGCATCCATGTCATAAGTTGTTAATGTAAAACATTTTTAAAAAAATTTTCGCCATTGTAATAGGTGTGTACTATATTTCAGTGTAATTTTAATTTGCACTTTCCTCAAGACTAATAATGTTGAGCATCTTTTCACTTAATAGTGTGTTTTTAATATCTGAATAAGAAATTCTGGTACTTACTAAAGTAGATAATTTTTGGTACTTATTTTTTGTGTTTATGATTTTAATCTAACTCCTGACAGCTTCTCTACTTCCTCATCCATTCTATACATTGACTTCATATGATCCTCTTTAAACATCTCTTTGAAGTTATACTTAAGTTCTCAGATATATAGGACTTTCTAAAACTTTAAAACATGATTTCTTGGTATACATTCTAGTTTGCTCACTGCCGAAATGTTATATACCAAAAATGGAATGGCTTTTTAAAAGGAAATTTAATAAGTTACAAGTTTACAGTTCTGAAGAAGTTAAAGGGCCCAAATTAAGGCACCAAAAGAGATTACCTTCACTCAAGAAAGACTGATGAATCTCAAACACCTCTATCAGCTGGGTAGTCACATGGCTGGCATCTGCTGGTCCCTTGCTCCTGGGCTCCTTTGCTTTCAGCCTCTGTTACTGTGGGGGTTCCTCACTTTGCTTCTCTGTGAAGATAATCTAATCAAAAGTTTCTGCCCTGCAGAATTGAATTAAGATTAAAAGAAGTGGCAGCCTCCACAAGATTGAATCAAGATTAAACCATAGCTTTTCTGGGGGTACATAATATTTTCAAACTGGCACAGTATATAAGGATGTCAACAATATGTCTCTATCCAGCTCCCCAGCCCTGTCCTTTTAAAAAATAAATAAATAAATAAATAAAATCTTTCCCCTCCTGCCAGAATAGTCTCCTTCCTATCCTTCAACTTCTTCCCTCCCCTCCTCTGTACTTTGGCTTCTTTCTGAAATGTCTTTCCACTTATCCAGATCCTATGCATCTATCAAAGCCCAGTCCATTTTTTATCTTCTGCTTGAAATGTTCCCATGCAGATGTAAGCCTTGGAGGTTTACCCTTAGTTACCTAACATTTTGTGTCTATTTCTGATTGGCATTTAATTATGTTCCATCTTGTGTTTAAAACCTCTTAAAACTAAGCTTTAGAGTATTCAAACAAGGCCTCAAACCTTTCCATTTAGAAATGAAGAAACATTTGTGATACAAATAGTCAGTGCACATTTATTGCCTGCCCACACTGAGCTAGAAATTGTTGCATTTCACAGGAATGCAGAGATGAATCAGATTTGGCTGATGTCCTTTAGGAGTTAGAGAAGTGCATGCACACAAAAAACTGAAATGTAGCTCTTCATAATTGAAGAATACTCGAGGTAATGTGGGAGCCAGTCTCCTTGACTCTCCAAATCATGTCACTATCCTACCTCATCTCTTAGGTCTTTCTTTTCTTATACATATAATTAGAAAAAGAGATGTTATATGAAAGAAGACTAGACACTATATTGAGGAGGGAAAAAAAAAAGGGATAGATTATCCTATCTAGAATTTCAGTAAAGATAATTTTCCTCTAAGATTTCTGCTCAGTTTGGTACTTGTCAGCCAGGCAAGAAAGGAAACATGATAGATTAAATGGTTCTTATTACCCGCCAGTGACCCACAGCCTAACCCTTGTCCCTTGGCTTTGGATACCATCTTTATATTGATGACTTGTACATGTATAGCTCCATCACCGACCACCTTCTTTGTGTTCCAGCCTCATAGGACCAACTGCCTAGTCGGCGTTTTCACTTAAATTGTCTTGAGGTAACCAGTTCAGAATGGAAATCTCAATTTTCGTTGTTCTTCTTTCCAGCCTGTTTCCTCCCAGTTGTTGCCTTCTCAGTAAACAGCACAATTATCCTTTGCTTGCATAGGCAATAATCTAAAAGTTATTCTGGAGTTCTCTGTTTCCCTTACCCCTCCATATCTAGTCCATTAGCAAATCCACGACTCTAATTCAAGCCACCTTCACCTCTTGCTTGCCGTGCTGCACTGGCCTCTCAAATGGTCTCTGATTCCATTCTTACTCCACTAAAATATCTTTTCCTTGCAGCAGAATGATTTTTTTTTAAGAAATAAATATCATACCACTCCATTAAAATCCTTCAGTGACATCTCTTTGAATCAAGACTACAATCTTTGAAGGAAGAATAAAAATAGCTCTATAAAATCTGTCCCTGCTTACCTCACCAACCTAATCTCATACCACTCACTACACTCTAGCCATACTGTATCCATTCACAGCTCTGCAGCCCTCCTGCCTCCATCTGTTTTTTGGACATGCCAAGCTGGTTCTCCCCCCAAGGTCTTCGCATTTATTATTTCCTCTGCTGAAAAATATTCTCTATTAATTTGTTCTACACATCTTTATTCAGTGCCTATTGTGTGTTAGGCATTTTTTAGAGTCTGGGGATATAGTGACGAAGAGGACTGACAAAGATAATCATCCTCTGTCCTTAGGTAGTGTTCATTCTAGCTCTTTCCCTAAGTTTTTCTCACAGCCAGCTGTTGTTCATTCCTTAGATTATAGATCAACTGTCACTTCCTCAGGAGGCATTCCCTGCCACCCCTTGTAGGCCCTCCCCTTCCCTGCCTGTTTTACTTCGTTCCTGGTGTTTTAATAACAGTGTATTTAGTCATGTACTTTTTGTCAGCTGAATACTGATAAGAAAGAACAACTGTGTGTTGAGCAGTGTTTTAGTTAGCTAAAGCTGCTAGAAGCAGTATACCAGAAATGGAATGGCTTTTAAAAAGGAAATTTATTAAGTTGCAAGTTTACAGTTCTAAGGCTGTGAAAATATCCAAATGAAGGCACCAACAAGAGGTTACCTTCACTCAAGGAAGGCGATGCTGTTCAGAACATCTCTTTCAGCTAGAAAGGCATAGCTGACCTCTCGTGGGGTCTTTGGCTTCTGGACACCTCTCTCATCTAGGAAGACACAAGGTGATGTCTGCTAGCTTTCTCTCCTCATTTTATAGGGCTTCCCCAGGGGCGTTTTCATTTGATATCTCCAAAGGTGTCTGGCTATGTGGGCTCTGTCAGCACTGAAGCTTTTTCCAAAATGGCTCCCTCTTAAAGGGCTCCAGTAAGCAACCCCATCTTGAATGAGTTGAGACACATCCCCATGGAAACCACCTAATCAAAAAGTCCCACCCACAGTTGGGTGGGTCACATCTCCATGGAAATAATAAAAAGGATCCCACCCAGCAGATTAAAATGGCTTTTTGGGGGTATACAAGAGTTTCAAACCAACATAAGCAAATACTGTATGCCTGGCCCTGGTCTAAGCACTGAACATTCATTAGCATCTTGCATGCATCCCAAAGGACCCAAGGTGGTAGGCCTTATCGTTACCCCACCTTAAAGTGAGGAATCTGGGGCTTAGAGAAGTTCCCTTTCATCTGGTAACTCAAGTCCTCTGTTTGCTGTCGAAATCCCTTTTGTTATGCAGCCCTGCCAATGATAATAATGGCAGTAATAAAAATGATAATAATAGTTAACGTTTCTGAAAGTTATGGTGTTCCAGGCACTGTGATAACCACTTTTGATGGATTGTCTCCTGTGATCTTCATGATGGTACTATGAGATAGGTACTATCTTGATCTTCATTTTGTAGATATACAAATGGTTGCTTAGAGTGTGAGTGTCTTGGCAAAAGTCCCTAGGTTATTATGGGATACAGCCAAGATTTGAACCCAGGCAGTCTGACTCCAGAGTTGATGTTCTTAATAATTTTACACATAATTTTTCCCACAGTGCACAGAGTCCTTAATAATGTTTTTGATATTTCATATATTCAAAGATTAATAAAAAATTGAGGTCATAATATCCAACTTTGCAAATTGTGTTGATTTTTTAATTTGAACTAAAGCATAAAAACCTTGCTTACCATGCATCTTAGACTTCTTCTCCAAATATCATTCTGCTGTCCTTTGGTAGGGATTAAAGCATGTTCACTTCAAGAATCAGCTCTCAAATGACCAACCATGGAGAGCAGAGCAGAGGTAGTTTATGGCAGTGAGTGGAGCCAGGACCACATTTTTCCACACATTTGTGTGTAACGTTTGTGTAAAACTCCCCACAGGATTTTGCTTATTAGAGGGAGGAACTTTATCTTCTGATTGTTTATATTTCTTATAGTACTGTCTTTTCCACAGCAGGTGTTTATAACTATTTGCTAATTGTTTGAAGGTTCCAAGTTCAGTGCAAACCTTTATAACTGTTTATATGTACTGCTTTATTGAGATTTAGTTTCTTTAAGAAGTACGTCACAGTTGTAAAAATGTTTTCCCTTTTTAACCATCTACATTTTTACTTCCTGAGCTTTAGGTAAAAAGTAAACAAGCCATAAAAAGATACAATAAAGTTTCCTGTAAGAGTGTCAGATTTTTTCTCTTATTTTAACACTCACTATCAGTTTGTGGTGCAGTATAGAGAATTGGTAAGAATACTGTCAAGGTCCAAATAATTTTTGCTTCTTGTCACAAAATATTGCCAAGTTACAAAGCAGTAATCAGAAGAAATGCAAGTTTCAGCTCAGATGCAACGAGTGAAGCAGAACAAAAATAAAATCAGTTTGGTTATGTAAGAGTATGACATTATGCTAATGATTTTATAAGATGAAATCATAGCATTGTAATAGAAATCAGGTGCTATTGGATTGTCATTTCAATTATATTTCAGAATATAAAATAATCACTTAGATTTTCATTTATATATTATTTTTACATTTTTAAAACTTTTTTATCATATAGTATAACATATATAAGAATTAAAAAAGCAATATTTTTCAAAGCACTCTTCAAAAGGTGGTTATAGGATAGATCCCAGAGTATGTCATGGGCTACCATACAATCCTCTCATATTTTTTCCTTCTAGCTGCTCCAGAATATAGGAGGCTAGAGAGCTTAAATACTTTTTTATCATTACAGTCAACTTTTTTCCTTCTTTTTTTGTGAACAATAACATATATACAAAAAAAAAGCTATAAATTTCCAAGCACAGCACCACAATTAGTTGCAGACCATGTTTCAGACTTTGACTTGGGTTACAATGTCACAGTTTTTGGTTTTTACTTCTAGCTGCTCTAAAAATACTGGAGTCTAAAAGAGATATCAATTTAATGATTCAGCATTCATATTCATTTAAGTCCTATCTATGTATAATTTTCACCATAATCTTTGATCTTTCCATACCTCTCTTTGGGGATGTTTGGGCTATGGCATTTCTAAATTTTTGATATTGGAAGGGTCTGTCACTAATATGAGGTAGGGAGATGGAACTGTCTGATGTCCTGAACAGGCTGGGCTAGGTTTCAGGACTTATCTGGACCTGGGACCCATCTGGAGGTTGTAGGTTTCTGGCAAATTACTCTACTGCCTGGAACACTTGTGGAATCTTATATATTGCCCTAGGCGTTCTTTAGGATTGGTTGGAATGGTCCTGCTTGGGGGTTGGCAGGTTATGACAGGTAGCAAGGTCTACCTGAGGCTTGCATAAGAGCTACCTGCAGAGTAGCCTCTTGACTCTATTTGAACTCTCTCTGCCACTGATAATTAATTACACTTCTTTTCCCCCTTTTGGTCAAGATGTAATTGTTGATCCCATGGTGCCAGGTCTGGATTCATTCCTGGGATTCCTTCCACCTTTCCAGAAAGATTTTCATCCCTGGATGTCATGTCCCACATAGGGGGAAGGGCAATGATTTCACTTGCAGAGTTGGGCTTAGAGAGATTGAGGCCACATCTGAGCAACAACAGAGGACCTCCAGATGTAACTCTTAAGCATGCCTATAGGTAGTCTAAGCTGCTCTGCTATATACATAAGCTTCACCAAAGTAAGCCTCGTGATCGAGGGCATGTCCTATTGATTTGGGTATCCCTAAGGTTTGACATAGTATCAGGGGATTCCCTGATGGTATGATTTAATAGTTCCATAGTCTTTGTCCCCTCCCTCAGGGGACTTTGCCAATACTTTTTTTTTTTAATTTTTTTATTTTATTTTTTTAAATACCAAAAACCACCAAGCAAATGCAAACATTCCTATTTTGATCATTCCATTCTACGTATATAATCAGTAATTCACATCATCATCACATAGTTGCATATTCATCATCATGATCATTTCTTGGAACATTTGCCTCTATTCAGAAAAAGAAATAAAATGAAAACAGAAAAAAAATTTATACATACCATACCCCTTACTGCTCCCTTTCACTGATCACTAGCATTTCAAGCTAAATTTATTTTAACATTTGTTCTCCCTATTATTTATTTTTATTCCATATGTTCTACTCATCTGTTGACAAGGTAGATAAAAGGAGCATCAGACACAAGGTTTTCACGATCACACAGTCACATTGTGAAAGCTATATCATTATACCATCATCTTCAAGAAACATGGCTACTGGCACACAGCTCTACATTTTCAGGCAGTTCCCTCCAGCCTCTCCATTACATCTTGAATAACAAGGTGATATCTACTTAATGCATAAGAATAACCTCCAGGATAACCTCTCGACTCCGTTTGGAATCTCTCAGTCATTGACACTGTCTCATTTCACTCTTCCCCCTTTTGGTCAAGAAGGTTTACTCAATCTCTTGATGCAAAGGCTCAACTCATTCTAGGGTTTTTCTCAGTCACTTGATGCTGAGTCTCAGCTCATTCTAGGATTTCTGTCCCACTTTGCCAGGAAGGTCCACACCCCTGGGGGTCGTGTCCCACGTGGACAGGGGGAGGGTGGTGAGTTTGCTTATTGTGTTGGCTTTTGCCAATACTTTTTGGTTATCTGCTTAATATACTCTAGGATCTTTCCAGGTATTACAATAATCTATATAGGATTAAAGGACCACTTTCTTATTCTGGGCTTCCTGTGTTTCAGTTGTTCAAATGAGCTATACAGATAGGTTGAATTAGATTATACACTTCAGAAAATTTCAGTTCCAGATCAAATAAACCTTTATTCCATTGGCCTCAAAGAGTATGTGTGGTTCTAAAATATAGACACTGTCTTCCTTACCCCTATGTTCTGAATTACTTTAACCCCAACCTGTTCGGCTTTGTTTTTATCTCTAAATATCAGGTTATATATATAAAACAGCCTCTCAAAATCCAGAAATAATAATCACCACTCCGGACTTAATGTGTTTGCTCTAAAAGCTTACAATCTAGGTTCCTGTTTTCATATAAGCATTTTCTAAAGGTGACCATACCATTGTTGTTTTTTTGTTCCTGGCTTATTTTTGTCTCACCAAATGTCCCACATGTTCATTCACATTGTTGCATGCCTCACGACTTTGTTCCTTTTTGTCGCAGCACAACCTTCATTCATAATGATACACCGTCGTTCACCAATCTGCTTCTCGGTCAGTGCTTCCTTCAGCCACCTGCATTCATCGGGCATCACGTAGAGGGCCCAAAGTCCACAGACCATCAACATTCTCAATTTTAGATAATTTCATTGTTCCCAAGAGACAGAAAACCAAAAAACACACCCTCACTACATAGGAAATCTAAACCTCCGCTTAACTCTTATTCATTTATATTTTATAAATATTTTAAACAGCTAGTTCTTATAAAAGCTATGTTTTTATTCAAGTTGAAGAGTAAATACCTTGCTTGTTGTTGATTCTTATTTTAATGATAGTTAAATATTATTCCACCCACAACTAATTTTTCCCATACTTTTTACAATATAAACAAAATAATAGTAATTTAGAAGGTGCTCCCTGTGCACAGTTTCCACATAAACCATTTCATGAGACTTGGAGAGTTTTGTTCTGCACTAGACATGTTTGATTAGAACACAGATTCCTAGAAAGGCATAATGAAGAATGAGAAGGGACTAATAGCAGAGTAGAAATGTTGTGTGTGTGATTTTTACCAGTCTTGTACCCTAAATGAAATGTCAGTTTTGAAGAAAAACACCTGAAAATAAGAGCACAGTATTTATGATATTTTCAGGTTACTAATCAGATCAGTCTAAGATGCTGATTAAGATGTTTGAAAATCGTATTATAATGAAGTAGACATCTTATAATAATTCACAAACTACAGGAACATTTGAATTCTTAATTTGCTTCCTTGAAACTATGGAACACTTTATGAAGAAAGAAAAGAAATTAGAATTTCACAGCCTCCTTAATTCAGTGTATAAAAGTAATGAAAGTAATGAGCAACGTTTTCTTGTTTTTAGGGCCCCTGATTGAGAAGGGGGAGAGAGAGAGAAGGAGATTCAAATAAGGAATCTGAGAATTAGAGAAACATGTAATTCCTCCTACTTCTAGATGAGATGCAATCAGTAACCAAAGTGTTTAGAAAATATTTGCACTTTATAATTGGGTCAATTAAAAGATAAAAACAGGGTGGACCACTCTGGATGTCTCTCCTAGTTCCTCATTTAGGAGTTGTGTGCCTAGCTGCCACGCATCCTGCTGTAGTCACAGTTGTGGAGCCAAACTGATAACAAAACCTGGTATGTTCATTTCAGGTTCCATTGCTTTAAACTGAAGGTGAAATTTAACCCTACTTTGCGACTCCTATAGCCTGGTAGTGAGTTAAGGTCCTTTGTCAAAAAACAATAAAAGAAACACCAGGATTCTTCATCTTCTTTCTTTTAGGACTTTCCAACTTACTTCTTTTCTACTTATTCAGGTTTGTGACTAAAATGAGATAAATATCAGATAAAAGACCTCTATGATGAGTCATAACCTGCTCTGGATGGATACAATGGATAAGAAAAGAGGAGTATTTCCCGTATTTTAATCAGGGTATCAAACATAAATGTGTATTAAGAAGCACTTTTTTAAAATGCTTGTAATGATTTCTTTGGAATACTTCTTTGAAGTTATAAGACTCTGCCAGTAATTGATTTCAAAAGGCCCATCTGCATATTCACATGTAATCGCTTTCTTTTTTTTTTTTTTTTTTTTTTTTTGCATGGGCAGTTACGGGGAATCGAACTTGGGTCTCTGGCATGGCAGGCGAGAATTGTGCCACTGAGCCACTGACGCACCACCCCACGTGTAATGTGTTTTAAAAGAGAGTGGGGAAGGAATGTGTTAGCTTTGTTTTTACTTGTTCTTAAGATTGCCTACTGATTATTTATGAGCATTTTTAGTATTTGCCTAGTATGTTTGGTTTAAATATGTGATATGCACAGTTTATCTAGTTTTGCCCTGTCTTGGCAGACATCACCAGTCGATCATAGCCCTCCTTCCAACTGGAATCTAAATAAAACCTTGGAAACCATATTGACACAGGCCACCAGAAAGTCATGTCCAGTTAATTAAATGTTGATCCATGAGGTGAAACCTGTTTGCTGTTTTTCTGATTCATATGATTGATTCTCTACTGAGCTAGGAGTGAAAATTTGGGATCATAATGTTAGCCAGTTCATTTTGTCCCTATACTTTGCACAAGAGTAAAATGATCAAATACTACTTACATTGTAGGTATTCGTTAACGTACCAGCTATTTGGCTGCCTCTTTGTCTAAGGAATTGTGAGAGAACCTCTGGGTCTCCAGAGATGAAGGTAAAGAGTCCTTGTCCTATAGAATTGAAAGGTGAGATGAGAGGGTTTAAAAAGGTTAATGAAAGCAAGTGATCCCCCACCCACCCACTCCCTGTCTGTTGAGGAAAGAATTTAGCCAACTTATCTGTTTCCAGGTAAGTGGGGCTTGTCATTGTGCATGCCTCAACTATTACGTTTTAATTATTTTTGATATAAATGTTTTAAAAACATTGTTGTATACTTAAACATAACAAGCTAAGTATACTTTTGTAGACAAAAGTAATAAAAATAATTGCATCTTTCCTTTTTGACTCATAACATCATGAGTATCAGTTATGAAAATTTATTGTAACTGTTATTCAGTGATCTGTTTGATTCGTGTTAATGTGAGTGCAACTCTTTGTCTCTACCCAAAATTAACACATCAAACCACAACTCCAGGAAGCTCAGAGACACCCCAATAAGAATAAATATCCCCTCCTGGCAAAACTTAGCAATACATATCCCAAAACACTACTATGTAACTCGAAAACCTAAATATTACTAAGCACACCCAACATTTGAGCTCATCTTTCTTCTGCTCAACAATAGTCAATAGACTGTCTTTCTCTATAATTACCAGCACTATCATTTGTAGACTTTTTTTTCCACAAAACTTTTTATTAAAATTAGTTTTTATATTGGATACAAGTTTACAGAGATTTTTAAAAGACAAAGCCTCAGGCACACAGATGTGGGCTCTGGTTCGCTCCTTTGAGCAAAGATACCAATTAAAGATATTTGTAATATCCAAATATGCTTGAGGGTAGTCACTTAAGACAGTAGCCAATGTATAGAATCTTCATACTTGTTCTTTAAAGGGAAATTTAAGTCTTGGTCTCTTAATTATTGTTCATTAACATACTCTTGTACCGTTGAAAACTGTTATCCTTTCATTTTAAAGCACATTTCTGCTTTAAAAAAGGGTTCCTGTGATAATGATTTAAATATTATTTCAAACTCATGGTAGTTCTTCCATTAGTAACTTTTGTATAAACTCTTAATACCTTCACAACCTTCCTTATGTAGAAGTCAAGTATCTAAATATCTTAATCAGTCAAAATATGTTGTTATGAAAAATGTTACAAATCAACCCACACAATTTGGTACCACTTATAAATCCCCAAATTGGTTTAAATACAACTGCAATTATAACCAAGACCAGCCTGTATAATTGATCCCTAATTATCAGTTAGGTATATCCAATTTTAATTTTGAAAACTGGTTCTGTAGGAAAAATCCATTTTAGCTTTTTTAACCACTTGATTATAATTCCAGAGCCATGCTGTGATAGAAGTGGAAGCTTAATCATGGCTCCCAATTATATTTGATATTCTTTTTAGTTTAAAACTTTGCTTTGGAAATCTCTTTTTTTTTTTCAGACAAAGTAAATGGTTACATCATAGAGAGATGGTTTTCCTGATTGAATAATAAAATTACAGTCAACAGTTGCTGTTATTTTTTTTTGAAGTATATAGATACAGGCTAGACAACAGCTTATTCAATTACAATATTGAGAGTTTTGCATGAAATCAATTATTTACTGTCTTTAATGTGATAGACATTTCTGATGGTAACTGACAGCAATTAAACCTACACAGAATGATATCAAGATCAAATCTATATTTGAAAGAACTGAACATTAATTTTTCTGTTGACTTAAATAAAATATCATCTAATGCTATTAATTTGGAATTGAATGAATGATTCTGTATACATACTATCATTTTATCTAAAAAGCATGCAGTAAACTTTCATAATCTTGCAAGATTCAAAGCCACAACCTACTTTACGATAGGACAGCTGAAGAAACTCCAAATTGTATAAGTTTCCATGCACTAGAGCCAAAACACTTGTTTTCAATTTGTTATTCATAAGACAGATTGAGGGGAGAGGTGTTTCTTTTGAAGTAAAAAACAAAACCTCTTCATTTTATGCTTTATTAGAAGAAGCCTGACCCAGGCTAGGACTCGTAGCCATTTTGTATTCTGGTGCCAGGTGTTTGCATTCTTTTTTAGGGGTGCATAGTCTGGGAATTGAACCCAGGTCTCTGCATGAAAGGCAAGCATTCTACCACACCTGTGCACTCAGATGTTTGCTTTTTATCCTGTGAATACTGGTGCAAATAGGTATTACTGTGGAGGGAGAGGTGCCAACTTCCTACTTCATACAGTGATCGATTAGTGAAAAATCACTTGGAAATTAGAACAATCTGTTTTTTGTTGATAGCACTAAGTGTTCAAGATTCACCATAATATCTTAAAGGGTAATAGAAATATTCACTGAAGAAAATAGGCTGATGTTTTATAATTGCATACCTTTATAGTTATTATGGTGAAATTTGACTATGGCTAGTAGCTGGGGTTTTTTGTTTGTTTGCTTGTTTTGTTTTGATCAGCAGAAATAAATTTTAATAGATTTCACCAATAAAAAAACAATAAAAAACAATAAAAACTTGGGGTTTTGATTGTTATGGCTAGTGTCCTTTACCCTAATGCAAGCTTTTTGTTGTTGAATTTCTCCCTTACTTCTTTAATGTTTGGAGATTGCCATTGTGAATTGTTTAAGAATTCATTGTGAACAGAGCCATACATTCTTTCAGGTGCATTCTATGCCTTAGGTTAATTTAGACTTCATTTAAGAAACAAATTGAATGCATTGTTAGTGTTGAGTTCTCTTAAATCTAATATAGAACACAGTGAACTATATATTGATCATAATTTGCATATGATGTTTTACAGGATACAAAAGCATACCTATTTTGCTAGTAGAGATATGAAAATTTCTGCTATTAGTAATAACTTATCCTAAGAAGAAAAATGAATACGGATCTGCCCTTAGCTTTTGTATGGATAGCAGTGAAGAAGTGATTGATAATAGGTTACTCATTTATGGGTAGCTCATCTGTGTTTTATTTTTATCCTGTCAGACTGAGAAGACCTACAAATTTTATTAGGGCTACTAATATACTCTGTACTTACAGTTTGTTTGGGGTTTTTTTTGGTGGGGTGGTCTTTATTTAATCAGGGTAACATAAAAGTTTGGAAGTAAATAGAGGAGTTTACATGATTTAAAAAAGAAAAATTTTTTTTAAATGAGGAGGCATTGTGTAAAACAATAAAGGAAGGAAAGAAGATGGTTAACATACATATCAAAAAGTATATTGGTTTGATAAGACATAGAATGTTTGTCATCTAGGCACATTACTCAGATGGTTTAAAACCTTTTATAGCTTCTCACTAAGAGCAAACAAAAAATCCAAGAAAACATTGTCATTTTAACAGAGTGAAAACCAAGCTCTTATTTTACATGAAGATACATCTGATAAGAAAACTATGAAAAATCTTATAAAACCATGAGATATTAGCCACCTTAGAGACCACAACTAATAAAATTCATTTCCAACAAGACTTCCACCATTTTCTGTATCCATCCATTTTGTCCTACACATTTCTGTTTCTCATTCTGCAACAGTTATTTTTTAGGGGAAAAGTACTCTTTTTACTTAACAAAAGCACTTTCTGCATACTTTACATATTTAAATTACCAAAAAAGATCTTGAAATCAGTCTTCAAGCCAATATCTTGCAAAAGACAATTCTTTTTTTTGTGTGTTGTTTGTTTTTTTCTTTTTTGTGTAAAAATAACATTCAAAAAGCAATAAATTTCAAAGCACATCACAACAATTAGTTGTAGAACAGATTTCAGGGTTTTGTATGGGTTACAATTCCACAATTTTAGGTTTTTACTTCTAGCTGCTGCTCTAAGATACTGGAGATTAAAAAAAAAGTCAATATAATGATTCAGTACCCCTATTCATTTGTTAAACCCTAACTTCTCTGGATAACTCCACCTTTGATCTTTCTCCCACTCTTTAGAGGTATTTGGGCTATGCCCATTCTAACTTTTTCATGTTGGAAGTTAGTTATCAATAATATGGAATGGGGGATGGAAATAGTTGATGTTCTGGAAAGGCCAGCCCCTCTGCATTTTAGGACTTATCTGGTCCAGAGACCCCATCTAGGGGTTGTAGGTCTCTGGAAAGTTACCCTAGTGCATGGAACGTTTGTAGAATCTTGTATAATGCCCTAGGTATTCTTTAGGATTGACAGGATGTTTTGGTTGGGGGTTGGCAAGTTATGGTAGGTAGCAATGTTAAGCTGAAGCTTGCATAAAAGTGACTTCCAGAATAGCTTCTTGACTCTATTTGAATTCTCTCAGCCACTGAAACCTTATTTGTTATACTTCTTTTCCCCCTTTTGGTCAGGATGGCATTGTTGATCCCATGGTGCCAGGGCCAGATTCATCTCACACCTCCTCCAGGGAGGCTTTCATCCCTGAATGTCATGTCCCACGTAGTGGGGGAGGGAGTGATTTCACTTGCAGAGTTGGGCTTAGAAAGAGAAAGAGGCCACATCTGAGCAACAGAAGAGGTGCTCCCAAGGTGACTCTTCAGCATACCTATCTATAGATAGGCTAAGCTTCTCCACTACATGCATAAGCTTCACAAGAAGTAGTTTGGATATAGATAATAGTGTACCAACTTTAATTCCTTGGTTTCGATTATTTTTATATATGGTATTAACATTAGGGGAATCTGGGGAAAGGGAATATGGGAACCTTGTACTAGTTGTACAGTTTTTCTATAAGTTTAAAGTTATTTCATCATAATTATTTTTAAGTTATTAGAAATATTTCCCAATCAACCTGTGTTAAGGAAGCTTTATTTAAGAAACATTGCAGAAGTGAAATTAAAAATTTGTGAAATTGGCAGTCCTATTTAAGTTGAAATTTCTTATATAATACACACAAATGTCCATAGATCTATCTGAAAATTTCATTTTTATTTGAGGGAAAAAAAGAAAAGCAAAATATTGAATTAGTGTGAATAACCAAAGACCAGGGAAAGAATGGGCACCTGCATTTTTTATTCTTATTTTGAGATACAGTTTCCATCATATGAATTGAGATTTCAACACCTTGTCTCTTCACATTTGAGTGGCCCGTCTCCCACCTCTTGCCCCCTAGTCATTTATCTGTCTTGACAGGAACGATCATGAGAGCTCTGTGGCAACTGGCGTACTTACTTAGTTTGAGAAATTATGTTTAAAAAAAAATTCCTGTGCAGACAGGTCCTCCAAAACACCACCACCACCACCAAGTCTATTTCACACCCACTTTAACCAAATTTTGATATCAAGATATTTTCTTTAGTAACATACACATTATATATAATGTAGCACCACTAGAAATTGAGCCATGAATGGTAGTGAAGAATTTTATAATGTAATATAGTATTGTATTTGTCTACAAGACACATGGATTGGGGGTGGGGTGGTCAACAGGGAACCAAACAAACCAGCTACAGCTTCCCCACTTATGCTCTGTAACTTCAGGCAAGGTACTTAACCTTTGCAAGGTACTTAACATTTTTTAGTGCCTATCTCTCACCTATTTTTGTGAACAACAATAATATATATTTCTAAAATCAAGTAAGATAATACTTGCAGAATCTTTAGCATGGTGCCTGGAACATGGTAGGTGGTTAGTAAGTGGTGACTAATATTAACTGAGAATAATTATTTATACTATTGCCTATACTATATTTTATTTTCTAGTCTAGACTTAAATTACTTTAATGTTTTGACAATACTTTTTATACTTCCTGAGTAACCTTTCCTGTCTTTCCAGCCAGATTTTTTTATCATTATCTTCCAGTCCTTTCATGTATATCAGCAAATACCTAACTTCAGATTACTTTCATAATTTCTATACAGTACTTTGTACCAGTTGTTTTTAAATGAATTTAAAGTTGCTCTCAGATGAATCATTTTTAAGTAACATGCTTCTTTTTAGATTGGTCTCATTATTTCTCACAGTTTCTCTATACAGACAATCACTCATTTAAAAAAATTATAAACTCCTATTATTTAAGCAAGTTGTACTGGATATTGACGTAATTTGTTCATCCATTTTGATATTTTCATGTAAGTTCAATAGAAATCATAAGTGATCTCTGTGTGGGATTAAAGGTCTTATAAATACTATTCTATTTTCTAGTAAGACAGCTATAACTTATAGATTCAAATCCAAAGTTGAATTCAAATCCAATTGAAAAGGGTAAATGTAATAATTTTCTTTAAGTGCAGTGAGTTGACTTTGGAAACATTGTCTCATTCAAATCCCAGTTCTGCTACTAACTGTCTGTTTGAACTTTGGCAAGTGACTTAACATATTTGGACCTCAACTCACTTGTCTATAAAATGAGAATAAAAATGGCATATACTTCGTAAGACTGTAGTGAGGATTGCTTGAGTATGTGCAGTGTTTGGTATAATGCCTGGAACATAGCTGAGTTCCAACTAAGTGTTGTGGTTGCTGTTTATAAACATTATTTGTATCACCCTCTGTATTTGCCCTTATTGTTTCTCACTTGACTTTAAACCTTTTGACTTTTCTAAAGACTTTGTTTTAAGATATTTATTAGTATCCATTTCAAATACAAAATGATTTCTTTATATGTATTTGGTTTTTTATTTCTGTGGTCAGGTGATAGTGGAAAGTTACATTCATCTTGGGAGATTCTATTTTTAAACTGTCTTCAGCCATCTGTGTCTCTGTGGTTTAAGTGGACTTTTTTCCCCTGGCAACTGATTTTTTTTCTCCCTAGATTACAGTGGGCACCTCTGTGAAGCTTTCTCTGTCACCTCCCTTCTGTCTTTTATAACCTTCTTCTGTCCCACTTTATCTCCCTCAAAAATTAGACCTAGGGACTTTCAGTCCCCTACCCCATACCCCATTCACTCTACAGTATCTGCCACTCAATGTTTGTTGAATTTATGTATTATATAATATGTTTGATTTCTTCCTCCTGTGTGACATGTAATTCACATCCTGTTCATTCTTTATTATTGTTTATAAATGTGGCATCATTATTAGTAATATAAATCTGTTTAGAGGAAACTTCTGCTCTTTTGGTAACTTTGAAGCTACCAGTAGATAAGTAATGATAATCCTCAGTTATCAAAAAAAAGTCTAGCTTATATTTAGCATTCCTTTTCTAATAAGTCAGTGAAGTAAGCAGTAATGTTAAAACTGGCATTAATCTGATAGAATATACATTTTGCTACCTTAAAAGTAGAAACACCTCTGGAATCTAGAAAGTAGGCTCACATGAAGGGCATTTGTTTATGAGTTGGTAAACTCAAGATTGTTAAAACTCCATTCTCCCTGAAATTATCTATAGATTCCAGACGAACAGCAATCAAAATCTCAGCTGGCTATTTCATAAAAATTGATAAGCTGATTCTAAAATGGCAAAGAACCTAGAAGAGTCAAAACAACTTTGGAAAAGAACAAAGTTGGAGAACTAACACTACCTAATTTTAAGATTTATAAAGCCACAGTGTTAAATATGGAATTGGCATCAAGATACACCTATAGATCAATAGAATAGAATAGAGAGTCCAGAAATAGACCCACCCCTACTTTGACAACTGGTTTTCAGTGAAAGTGAAAAGGCAGTTCATTGGAGAAAAAAAGTCTTTTCTAGTTGCTGGAAAAATTGAATATTCATAGGTTTAAAAAAAAAACTTCAATCTGTACCTTACACCATGTATTAAAATGGATGGTAGACCTATCTGTAAAACCTAAAACTATAAAATTTCTAGAATTAAACATCCTTCTGACTTTGGGTTAGACAACAAGTTTCTTAGCTTCAACCCCAAAAGCATAACTCACAGAAGGATAATTTGGACTTTATTAAAATTTAAAATTTCCTCTTTGAAAGACATTGGTAAGAAGATGAAAAGGCAAATCAAAAATTTGGAGAGAATATTTGCAAATATCTTATATCCAGAATATTTAATGGACTCTAAAAAGTCGATAATTAAGAAAACAGACAACCCAATAAAAATGTGTAAAACATCTGAACAGACACTTCACCAAAGAAGATGTGTATGGCAAATAAGTTAATGAAAAGAAGCTCAACACTATTAGTCATTAGGGAAATAGAAATTAAAGTCACAATGAATTACTACTGCACACTTTTTAGAATGGTTACAGTTTTAAAATACTGACAAAACCAAGAGTTGGAAGACTATGGAGAAATGCCCACCTGGCATTTTTTTAAGAAGTTAAACATATTCTGCCATATGATCCATCCCTTCCCTCCTTCGTATTCCACCCAAGAGAAATGAAAGCATGTGTCCATTTAATGATTTGTGTCCATATATATGACTTGTGTACAAATGTTTATTTGTAATAGCCAAAAACTGGAAATAACCCAACTGTCCAGTAATAGTGAATGGATAAGCTAACTGTGGTATATCCATGCAATAGAATACCACTCCCCAATAAAAAAGGAATGAATTATTGATATCTGCAACAAATGGATGAATCATAAAATAATTATGCTGAATTTTAAAACTCTAAATTTTAACAAGTGAGTACTGATTGAATCCGTTTATATAAAAGTCCAGAAAATGCAAACTTACCTATAGCGCAGAGTAAAAACAGTGATGGCTTAGGGTTGGAGCCCAGGAAGGTGAGGAAGAGCAGGAAGGAAAGATTATTAAGGGGCACAAGAAAACTTTTGGGAGTGATAGATATGTTCACTGTGTTAATTGTGGTGATGGTTTTATAGGTATGGGTGTATGATGGGTGTGTGTATGTGAAAACTTATCAAACCACATACTTTAAATATGCCTAGTTTATTGGATGTCACTTATACTTCAATAAATCTGTTATTAAAAAAAATGCAGGCACTGCTGTTCAGAAAGCCTGTGGTAAAATGTAGATAACAACAGGACTCAACTCTTAGGGTTATTTTGAGGTCTCTGGGTTTGAAGGTAAGTAAAAAGATTAGACCAGTGCCTACCTCATCACTATTAATCAATATTCACCATTTTTTGTGACTATATCTTGGCTTCTACTAGATCATACCCCTGGTGGGCCAGGTACCATCTCTCCGCTATCACATTGCCCTTTTTGACTCAGCATGGGTGTTTGTATAGTCATGAGCCTATCACAAAAAGTTCTTGACAGATTTTTTAATTGATTCTTAAGTAACAGAATTCAAATATGTGCTCAACATGGATTAAAAATTTGTTAAAGAAATAAGGAATTTTGCATACACTATTGTGGACTAATTTGTAAATTACGGTATCTATTTTTAGAATTATCTGGGAAGTATTTAAAATGCTGCATTAAAGATATATATTATTTTTATCTGTATACAGTTATACAAATGTGTGTATGTTTGTGTATCATGCATAGTCCCTGAAAATTGTTTCCTTTGAGCTATTAATGTAGCTATCACCCTCACTTTTTCACTTATTTTAGAATACGGTTAAATCCTTGGGAAAATCACTTATGTCATGGCTGAAGAATGCCACCAAAATAGCTTCTCACTTAAGTTCCCATCCCCGGAGCTAACCCACAGGAGGTTCCGATAAATTCAAATATTTAATAACTTGTATTTTTCTTTCTCTTTAAACACAGGCCCTCTGGTCCTGGAGGCAGGATCATGTGGTGGATTCTTGGCAGTCAGCAGTCTGTGGAGCTTTTGCAGGTGCAAAGGATTATATTATACTGGGAAAGACCAAAGAGGGGGAGAAAAATGTGAAAATATTAACTAGGCAAAAACAACATTCTTTAGAAATTCCAGATTGTTTCGACGAGGACAGTTCCACTAGTTGTTTGAGAAAGTGTCTTAGAAAATAACTGTTCAAAAGGTGTCTGCTTGAAAGACAACCAATTTGTTTTTGACAAATTTTTCATTTTCTTTTTATCTTTATTAAAGCCTTCACTCAGGCCCTTGGATTATCGTAAAGATGATTTATAAAATCCTCTGTGGGAAGAGACTTGCTGTGGGTGCAGGGCTAACTGTGCAGCTGTCTGCCTTGAGCAGTGCTTTGGGGGTTTAAGCGATTTCTGCAGAAGGCAGTGATTCACAGTTCATATGACATATTTGACAGTGCTGTAGATTAACTGGTGTCAGGAGAGCAGAGGATACTCTACAACTAACTGAAGGCTAAACTGCTCCGTGTAGAAAATATGGAAAACTAAACATCTGGGTATTTTCTAAACATTAAGCCAAGAACAGAGTGACAATATGCAGTACTGTGTTATCCATCACTAAGTCAGTCATGAGTTTTCCAGTGAGGTTTTAATGAGAACCCAGATGCATATGCTTTAAAGAATTTATTAAGTGATATGATTAACAGCCGAGGAGAAATATGTTTTGTTGTGGCAAATAAAGGTAAATTAGAAGTATAGTTGACATAGAACAGTGGAAATTTGGAGGAAAATTATAAACAGCTAATTTAGATGTAAAGTCAGTAAAATGACATATGTCAGTTTAGAATGTCAGCTTTTTTGAAAATAATTCGTTTGCAATTGTTTCATGGTGTTAGATTGTTTTTTGTTGTACAGAAAACATACATTTTACAGGTTTCTTTATTAATAATTAACCGTTTGACTTGTAGAATTGATTATCAAAAAAACAAGAAGCCTGACTCTAGCCATGAAGCCAACCCTGATTGAATATGATGGGTAATTGCTTCCACATGGCACACAGTCATTAGCTGTATTAAATGAATAGGTGGTCTTGATTCATTTTCCCAAGGTCAGAAGTCTTTATTCCCCAGTTCCTAAGAGAAATGTGCATTTGCTGACTGCCTCTTGGGCCCGGGGACAAAGTGAGCATTATGGAAATTTAGTCATCCTGGATAAAGATGACCACTTGTTAAAGTTAGCAATACCATAAAATTTCCATGTGTTGACATCAGAAATATATTTCTCTGGTCCCATTCCTTACAAAGCGAATTCAAAGATTTGCTTGTAATTACATTGTTATTATTAAGAAAATCTGCATTCATTATAACTCCTTCTTCTGAATTATGCTCTGTAATTGGCACTAAGCACTTCTGTTATTCAGAAAGGGGAAGTAATAAATCTTTCATCAGGCCTCTTTTGTATGCTGGGAAATACACCATTAGGCCCTTTCATCTGAGGTGGCTCAGCTGTTAGGTGCAGCACAGGCACTGGCCTCCAGAGAGCACTGAGGAGCCCTGCTGTGGGGAAGGGGGCTGATGTGTCCTAAGTCACTTCTCTAGCATAAGCTCAGCTGTCTGACTTATGAAGTTGTCAAGACTGGGTCCTGTCCCCAAATAAGGAATAAGACATTGAGGCATTATGAGAACCACTTTTCCTACCTGTAACGGAGAAATAACCCTTCTTGCCTTAAGGAATTACTTTAGGGAGTAAATGAGATAATGTATATGTTAGCTCTTATCATTGTAAAATGTAAAGAATTAAATTTCATTTGTTTCAATAAAAACAAAAGCATCCAGAAAATGAAAATTGATTACCATCATAATAATTCATATTATCAGTTGCATTCAAAGAATATTGTGGTCATAAATTGCTATACATAGTCATCGTCTCTCATAGTTTTTAGATGTCAAAATTCCTCCAGTACAGTCATCTTAGTTTTCTAGCTGAGGTTCTGATAAATGGAGGAGGCTGCCCGTGTTCTGCACAAAAATCCTGTCGTTTTCCATATATCCACATATATTTGGCAAAAGAAAATAAAACAAATGCATTTCTTGTTTATATCCTTTTTTTGTTTTGAAATTTTATTTGGAACGAGTGTTGATCCAGAGGAAGAAAGTTACTATTTTAAAACATTTCCAAAGGATAAACATCATTTGAAAATATTCCAAATTATGGGGCAAAAAAAATGCTATTCTGTAAGAGTTTGTTGCAACATTGTACATTACATAGTATAGAGAAATGAATAATGATTTTCCATCTTGGGCAGCAGTTTAGGACCTGATAAACTTACATGCTGCACTTCAGGTTCTTTACTCTTACACGGCATAAAGACAGGCACGAAACTTGCCCTTATATCAGAAATCAGCATTGCCATCCATGTGTACTTTTCCAGATTTAAATTGGTTAAATCATTGCAGATGAACCCTTTTCTGTACAATCGTTGGCTTCTTCCCTTGCCCAAGCTTGTTTTATAAACTACTTGGCACAGATATCTATAACTGTCTCTTGAGATTGAAGGTGTATTTCTGTCTTGTCAGGCTGAGAAATTCTCTTGGCATCTGGTCAGGGGTTAAACTAGGAGAAAAAAAGTTTTTTGCCAACTCTCTCACTTCTATTTTACTTCAAACACAAAGCGGTAACACAGTATAAGTAATTATGATATTTGCTCCTCTAAGGTTTTTTAAAATCAGTTTCCGATAATAAAAATCTACTTTACATTCTCTAAGAGAACAGGCGGGGAGAGAGACAGAGGTGAATTTCTCATTGGCTTCAAATTCTAGAATAGAGTGAAGGACTATTAAGGTAACAAATGAGAGTCCTGACACAGTCTTTCAAATACGAACAAAAACACTTGTTGTTTAAGTCTCCCACATCTGGGCAATGGTTTGGAATCTGCAGAAGAGGTGAATAAAGATGCCCTTGCTCCTCCTCATGGGATCGGGAGGCTAGAAGTGAATGTCCTGGAGGTCCCCTGGGGCTGGCCTGAGGGGCTCCCTCACTGCTGTTCTCACCACAAACCCAATTGCTGCTTTGAAGTGGCAGCTCCACTTTATCTAGAGAGGGTGAAGAATCTGCATATGTTCCCCAAGAACAGGTGAGATGTAGTTTCCCTGTAAAAGTCTAGTTTCCCCTGAATCTGGTCCTTGAAAGCAGTTGGCCTAACTTTCAATAAAAACATAACTCTTGTGGAAACCAGAGAAAATTGCTTGGCATGTGATTTGAACAGTAAAGCAGCCTATAGTTGCTTTTTCAAGTAATTATTTCCTGTCTAATATGTTAGCATATTCCTTGTTTTTATTACCAGTAGTTTATAGTTCCCTTAAGGAAAATGTAGAAAATCACTACATTTTAACTGAAAGTACAGGTCCTTCCTCCCCCCACATTATGATTATTCTATTACATTATCTCACAAGACCTCCTTGCAACCTCATAAAAAACATTATGAGGTCTGTGAATTAAAGAAATCTTTGCTATTTAAAGATATTCAAGTTGATTTATTAGTAACTTTACATAATATAGTTTCCATGATGGTGGTAAAATGAGCTATTTAAGTATATATATTTTTCTCTTTAACTTTTCTTTATATTACTTTCATGGAACAGATTCGTGATACTCTTAAATCTCTTAAGAGAATATTGGCAGGCATCCACAGCAAAGGAAAGGTAAATCGTTGTTGTGGCCCAAATAAGTTTGATTTGCAGTGTCCAGATTTATTAGAAGACAGATACTTTTAGATGTAGGTTACTCAAAAGATTTGAGTGATCAGACAGGGAACAAATGATCTTGTTAACTTTTATGACTATTTTAGTTGGTTCAGGACAGTTTGTGAACATTTTCAAATAGGAAAGTTGTATATATGCGCTTGTGGGTTTTGACCATTGGACAAATTTTAATTTGTCTTATCATATATTAGTGTCATTATGTAGTAGAAAAAGCACTACTTTGGAGTCATGATAGATTTGACTTTGTTTTCCAGATCTGTACTAGCTGAGTGGCACTGGGCAAGTTGTCTGTCAAATAGGAATAGCAGTACCTATGTAAATAAGATAGAATAATTAGTGAAATTCCCTAGTACATTGCTGGTGTGCAAGATACCAAGTAAGCATGTTACCAGACAAAGGCCATGGATTCTTTTGCTGGATGCCATCAATAACCAATTCCTGAGACACCAGGGTTTCAGAGAGAAAGAGTTTCTTACTAAATGCTTAGTAGGAAGCAGATGGCCTCTTGGCCCAAAATCTGTCTCCCCAAACTGCAGTAATTCTGATTGTTTTATTAGAGAAAAGATGGGCAGAGTTTAGGATAATGAGACAGTGGCCTCAGATGATGTAATTAGAGTTGATCTAATTATTGAGCATGCACAGATTGATTACATGCTTAGTCACAGAACATATATCGATTATCAAGATAACTCGATTATCAAGATAACTTGGACTTGGGGTGGGTTAGTTCTGGGCTGATCTAGGACCCTTCATTAATAAGCGTTAGGGGCTGTCTTTAGTGATTACAAGACTCTAAAGTTGAAAAACTGGGAAACTAGGTACAAATGAAGGTTAGTCACAAGGTTTTTACATCACGGGCAGAAGATAAGGGCTATACAATCATCATCGGAGATCTAGGCAGCTGGATTATGTTTAGAGATTTCAGGTATTTCCCACTGTCTGCTCCAGTATACCAAAGGAATATCTGTATAAATGATTCAGCAATCAAAATCATCCATAAATACTGTTTTTTATTATAAGCACATCCCAAATATTAGCTCCTAAGCTTCCCCTTCCCCTGCCATCCCTTTTAGGGGAGAGGCTGAAATTTTCAATTGGAGTTTGTCCTCCAAAAGCTTATTCCTACAAAGGAGAGGCTAAGCCTACTGATAATTATGCCTAAGAGTCACCCCCAGAGAACCTCTTTTGTTGCTCAGATGTGATCTCACTCTCTCTAAGTCAATTTAGATAGGTGAACTCACTGCCCTCCCTGGCAGTGTGAGACATGACTCCTGAGGATGAGCTGGGACCCAGCATCATGGGAATGAGAAAACCTTCTTGACCACAACAGGCAAAAGAGAAATGAGACAAAATAGTCTCACTGGCTGGGAGATTTCAAATGGATCGAGAGGTTATCCTGGAAGGTTATTTTTATGCATTATGTAAATATCACGTTTTAGTTTATGGTTTATTACAGTGGGTAAAGGAAAGACCTTGAAACTGTTGAACTGTGTTCCAATAGACTTGATTCTTTTTTTTTTTCATTTTTAAACAATTTTATTTGCACATCATATAATCCAACCTAAGTAAATAGACGTGTCTTCACCACCATAATCTATATGAAGACATTTCACTTTTTCTGCATAGAAGAGTTCCCATTTTAGTTTATAGTATATTGGAGTAGCTAGAGGGAAGTACTGAAACTGTTGAACTATGTTCCAGTAGCCCTGATTCTTGAAGAAGATTGTGTGACTATATAGCTCTTAAAATGTGATTGTGTAATGAAACCAGAGGAAAGATAGACATAAAGTCTGAGGTGATATAATCTAGGAATGCCTGGAGTGTACAATGATAATGACTAAATGTACAAATTTAAAACTGTTTTTGCATGAGGAAGAACAAAAGAATGTCAGTACTGCAGTGTGTTGAAAATAGATGGTAATTCATATTTTAATACTTTAACTTATATGTGAGACTAAAGCAAAAAATGTTTATTTGGTACAAAATTTTTAGTTTGACTAGTGCATTTATAATTATAACTTATATGGAAAGTTTAATTGAACGCCATAAGTACATGGAACCTTGAATAGGGCATGAGATTTTGTAGGTTTGTCCAGAGTGATGCCCCAATAAATCCCAGGGTGATTTGAACACTGAGTAAAAAAAGTATTTGCAAAGTCCCCTTGGGGGAATGGCAAAAAAGGGAGAAAATTCATCTTCCCCATTTGGAGAACTCCTGATATTCTCACAAGCAGTGGGGACAACCAAATCAATAGCCCGAGCCCTCAATCTTGGGGTTTGTGCCTATGAAATTTATCCCCGCAAAGGATAGACTAAGCCTACTTAAAATTAGGCCTAAGAGTCACCCCCCAGAGAACCTCTTTTGTTGCTCAGATGTAGCCGCTCTCTCTCTCAGCCAACATGGCAAGCAGACTCACTGCCCTCCGCCTTTCTACATGGGACATGACTCCCAGGGGTGTAAACCTCCCTGGCAACATGGGACAGAAATCCTAGAATGAGCTGGGACCCAGCATCAAGGGATTGAGAAAATCTTCTTCACTGAAAGGGGGAAGAAAGAAATGAGACAAAATAGTGTCAGTGGCTGAGAGATTTCAGTCAGGAGGTTATCCTGGAGGTTTTTCTTATGCATTATATAGATAACCCGTTTTTAGATTAAGGTGTATTAGGCTAGAGGGAAGTGCCTGAAACTATAGAGTTGTGTTCCAGAAGCCATGTTTCTTGAAGATGATTGTACAATGATATAGCTTTCATAATGACTGTGTAATTTTGAAAACCTTGTGTCTGATGCTCCGTTTATCTGGAGGATGGACAGATGAGTAAAATAATAATAATAATAACATTAAATAATAGGGGGAGATAAAGGGTAAAAATTGGGTAGAGTGAAATACTGTGGTTCAGTTAGAGAAAGGATAATGGGTATGGGATGTGTAAGTTCTTTATTTTTTTTCTTTATACTTCTTTTTCTGGAGTGATGTAAATGTTCTAAAAATTATCATGGTGAAGAATGCACAACTATGTGATGATATTGTGAGCCACTGATTGTATAATATGGTTGGATTATACATGTGTGGATATTTTTCAATTAAAATATATTTTTAAAAAATTTTCTGTTGGTAAAAACTAGAGACACTTGTCCATGGAACCCATCAAGCATTTTCAAGTGCCTAGTCTGTGTGATGGGCAAGAGAGATAATGAAAAATCACACATCTCTGCTGACTTGCAAATGAGCTAATTTCTTGATGAGCAGTACTGCGAGCCAGGTGCTATTCTAGACACTTGGCATAGACTCATTCAGACCTCATGTCATAGGAAATAGATGTTACTACCTGCATTTTACAGATAAAATGTGTGTGTGTGTGTGTGTGTGTGTGTGTGTGTGTAGACTACCTGAACCCTTTACTTTCATTAAAAGTAGATGGATCACTGGTAGAATGCCCCTCTTTCACACAGGAGACCCAGGTTCGATTCCCAGACCATACATCCAAAAGAGAAAAAAAGGTGGAATCTGTGGTTAAGAAGTAAAATAAATAGTGCTTACTTCGGCAGCACATATGCTAAAATTGAAACGATACAGAGATTAGCATGGCCCCTGCGCAAGGATGACGCGCAAATTCGTGAAGCATTCCATAATTTAAAAAAAGAAAAAGTAAAACAAGTAAAAGAGTGGGATTTTAGGACAGTATCCACAAACTTAAATACCAGAAATTTAGCAAGTTTCTGAATTTCAGGGTGCCTTTCAGTTTGGAGAAAAATGTTTCACGTTTTCATAACATAAAAGTGACCCAAACAAAAAGGATTCTTTTATGTGTTTAATACTCCTTAGCAAGATATGTGTCATTCATAGGTAACCAAAAATGGAAAATAGGTATATTTTCTAAAAAGTCAGTGTCATAATAAATGTTACTAAATGGAGGTAGTTCAGTGTAATTATTTTATTCTGGCAACATTTAGAAAGATATTTGGCAGAGATCAATGACCCTTTTGTCCACACCACAAAACGTAGAGGGAGTGTGGTGCTACTTCATACACATGTTCTGTTCAGCCCTTGAAATATCTGCCTATTTTCATTCTAACTCATGCAAGCTGGAACTTTAGAAGCCCCTTTGGGGTTATTATTTCTGAGAACTTTTCATCTATCTTCTCAGGGTCTCTTGGAGTTTAAAATATAGATAAGATGTTGACATCATAAACTGTGAATTCTCTGTGAAGAGAGAAGGTAGAAAGGAAACCATAAGGAAGGCCTGTAGAATCAAGACAGGCTCTTAGAAGATACAGAAGAGGGCTTAGAAATGTAGTTACTCTAGTTAGTTTGTTATCATGAGCCTGTGAGATACAAAAAGCTTTACTCATTAAACTCTTTTATTTGAAGAATCCAGCCATTTATACCAGAGATCCCCTGGTGAATGTTTCTCTTTGCCCATTTTGCCATATGCAGAGGCGGAAACTAGTTTTAAGAACAGTGGCCCATGGAGAGACACGGATGCTCAGAGACACATTAGGAGCGGCGTGCCTCTCACTGAGATGGTTGTCTGACCATCTGCATGTCCGTCATGTACACACACAGGTTTGTTTGAGAGTACATGATAGAGCAAGCTGTGTTGTGAGGCCTTGTTTTTCAACCTGAGTGTGTAAAGCATTATCTTGTCACCATTTTAAATGAATGTATAAATCACTAAAAAAGAAACGAAGTATGTGGACAGAGATTTTACATGTGTGTACCCCCCCCCTTTTTTTTTTATTTTTATTTTTTTTAATTTGCATATGGGCAGGAGGCACCAGGGATCGAACTCCAGACCTCCAGCACGGCAGGTCGGAGCTCTGCCTGCTGAGCCACGGCAGCCGCTCCCCACCCCCCTTTTTGAATCAATCAAGCAGACATAACAAGGGATTTGGGCCAAGTTTGAAGAACTATACACAATTAATAAATTAACATAATTCAGTAAATAATATCTCACTTATGTTTGGGTATTTTTATATCCACAGGTGGATTTGCAGCTGCAGTCACCACACCTCTGGATGTGGCAAAGACAAGAATTATGTTGGCAAAGGTAAGTGGTGAAACAATGTACTGTAGAAATAATAGTGCTAGGACTTAGAAGTCTATAAAATAAATGAAAATGATACAGTACTTACCTGCAGTTGCAGCCTTATGCCAGTTTTCTCAGGGGGGGTCTCATTGAATCGACAGTGAAACTGTCTATCAATACAGTAGTCCCAGTAATAGCTGTGACCAACATCTTGGCAGCATTTTACCATTTACAGTCATTTTCACCTATACCACGTAAGCAAGTGGGGCTGGTTTATTGTTGTAGGTAACAAACACTGAGTTTTCAAATCCCAGAGACAGATCCGAGCTCAGAGAGGCTGACGTGCTTCGTGCCATGCAGCAAGTAAGCGACAGGCTCTGAACTTAGGTCATGCTTGTGGCTTTAGCTGGATGAGAGGTAGGACAGTTGTCAGAAGTGTTTAAAATTTTTGTTGAAAGGGAAAAATTGTTTTTTAAAAATGCTAAAAAGTAGTGAAAAAATGCCATAATATAACATGTGGGCCAAAACAATGAGTCCTATCCTTGTAGAAATGTAGAACAAATATGGATAGAATTTGATACTTCGGTTGACAAGGTCAAACCTAAGGTCAGTATGTTTTAAATTGAACAGGATACCTTTATTAAATGTGTTAATGTGTTTAAAGTGGTTACATAGGTAAGTTTCATAATTCTACCATTTGTACTGGATATTCCCCATTCTTTTAATATTTCTTTCAGTCCTTTTCCTATTAATAGTTGTATGTGAAAAATCTGCATGAGCTCTGCTGATGGTTTGATAATGAGAGAATTGACCTGAAAAGGCAGCTTATGTGGCATGGGCCAATCCTTGCTTGCTGGCATGAATTACGTATAAGAGCTTCAGGGCTAAGTGGAATCCAGAGACCTGGTCCTGATTCCTGAGTAGCTCCCCAGTCTCTTTGAGGCAGAGTCCTAGATGAGGGTGATAGGGAGCCAGGTATCTGCACATATCTGAGAGCTAGCTATACGTTGGGGCATTTTCTAAGATAATGGATTTCTCCTTTGTCTTTTCATGCAGGCTGGTTCAAGCACTGCAAGTGGGAATGTACTTTCTGCCTTGCATGGAGTCTGGAGGACACAGGGATTCTCGGGGTAAGGACAAAAGAGAATCGTCCTTTTCACTTTCACTGTCCACAGTCTTTGTTCTAGTTTGCTAGCTGCCGGAATGCAACACACCAGAGACGGAATGGCTTTTAATAAAAGGGGATTTATTTCATTAGTTCTTCAGAGGAAAGGCAGCTAACTTTCATCTGAGGTTCTTTCTTACGTGGGAAGGCTCAGGGTGATCTCTGCTGGCCTTCTCTCCAGGCCTCTGGGTTCCAACAACTTTCCCCGGGGTGTTTTCTTTCTGCATCTCCAAAGGCCTGGGCTGAGCTGCGAGTGCTGAGATGAAGTATGCTGAGCTGCTTGAGCTGTGCTGCGTTGAGCTCTCATTTAAGCACCAGCAAATTAAATCAAACATCATTCATTGCAGCAGGCATGCCTCCTAGCTGAACGCAGATGAAATGAGCAACAGATGAAGTTCACATATCATTGGCTCATGTCCACAGCAACATAACTAGGCACCTTCACCTGACCAAGCTGACAACTGAATCTAACTACCATAGTCTTTTTCTCCTTTCTTCTTCATTATGTCAGCTTTGGTCCTCTCCTGTCTTCTGCTTCTGGCCTAGTTCAGGGTGTCTTAAAGTATATTGTACAAAATGTTCTGTTCAGTGTGGCAATCAGACTTATGCAATATTCTCATCTAGTGATACTCATCTAGCTTCATCTTGATGTTTAGATGACGTTCACACATGTAGCCCCCTCCAGGTTACAGGCCATACATAGCATTGATAAAATAGGCTTCAGGTTATATACAGTGCAGATTGTGGCCTGATCTGTCATCCATGGCTAACATATTTTTTAAGAAATAAAAAATGAGCTCTGAAGCAGTTTGTTCAGAAGCAGGTATAAGAGTGTTTCAATAGGGAGTGGACCACATACAGAGAGAAGTGTGTGTGGTAGCTTTTTAGATCATAACAAGTTGAACTGCCACATTTCACCGTCTTTCTTATTTAGATACCATGGCAAATATTGCCCAACACCTCTGCTAGTGACCTTAGTTCTGTGGAGTGAATGGAGAACTATAGCTCAATTGTCTTTCTTGAGAACATGGTGCTATGAGGGGATGGTGTGATCTGTAAAACCATGGCCACTGAAAGCTTGCAGAAAAGGAATTTCCTTGAGTAGATGACTGAGCATAAATTTAGCCTGTACCAGTTGTGTATCTTACTTGACATTGCATAAATAGGCAGAGAATGGGCCTCACAAGTGTGTCAAGGTTCTGTCCCCATCATCAGTCCTGAAAAAATAATTTGAATATTTGCTTATCTTCTGAAAGTCTTTTAAGTCTTGGGCTCTAGATAGCAGTCATCATGTAATTTTTTTTTAATTATTTTATTGACACATCTTTGCATACATACAGTGCATACATGGTGTACAATCAGTGGTTCACAATATCATCACACAGTTCTGTATTCATCACCATGATCATTTTTTAGAACACATGCATCACTCCAGAAAAAGAAATAAAAAAGTAAAAAAAACTCATACATCCCATACCTCGTACCCCTCCCTCTCATTAACCACTAGTATTTCCATCTATCCAATTTACACCCCCCCAATTATTTTTTTTTTCCATATTTTTTTACTCATCTATCCATACCTTGGATAGGAGCATCAGACACAAGGTTTTCATAGCCACATAGTCACAGTGAAAAGTTACATCTTAATACAATCACCTTCAAGAATCAAGGCTACTGGAACACAGCTCAACAGTTTCAGGTACTTCCTCCATCCACTCCAATACACCATAAACTAAAAAGGGATATCTATATAATGCATAAGAATAACCTCCAGGGTAATCGCTTGACTCTGTTTGAAATCTCTCAGCCACTGAAATTGTATTTTGTCTCCTTTCTCTTTTTCCTCTTTTGGTCAAGAAGGCTTTCTCAATCCCTTGATGCTGGATCCCCGCTCATCCTGAGAGTTCTGTCTCATGTTGCCAGGGAGATTTATACCCTTGGGAGTCATGTCCCTTGCAGGGTGGGGGAAAGTGAGTTCACCTGCCAAGTTGGCTTAGAGAGAGAGGCCACATCTGAACAATAAAAGACATTCTCTGGGGTGACTCTTAGGCTAAGCCTACTTAAAATTAAGCCTATTCCTTGCAGGAATAAGTTTCATAGGGGTTAACCCCAAGATCAAGGGCTCAGCCTATTGATTTGGTTATCCACACTGCTTGAGAGAGTATCAAATATTCTCCAAATTGAGAGGTTGAATATTTCCTTCTTTCTCCCCATTCCCCCAAGGGCACGCAGTAAATACTTTATTCACTGCTGAAATTACTCTGGGATATATCGGGGCATCACACTAACCTAGACAAACCAACAAAATCTCATGCCCTTTTCAATATTCCATGTACTTACGGTGTTCAACTAAACTGACCATGTAAGTTAAATTAGGTCATGCACTACCCAAAATATAAATTTTCCACCAAATAAACATCTCTCCCCTTGGTCTCACACAGAAGTTGAAGTTTTAAAATATGGACCCTATCACCCTTTACCTGTATTCTGATCTACCACAGTCCTACCTAGATCAGCTTCTTCATATTTCTAGTCGAGTTCTGATCCCTTTATCAACTTTTTAGACAGTTTCTGTATGGGGTACTGCAAACTTTCATCACTTCAGAGTTATAACTCTGAGTCTCAAATTTAGAAAAATACAGTTACAACTCCTGAATATATGTGACTGCTATAAAGAGAGTGCAATCTAGGACCCTCTACAAGAGGCCCCAACCTGATAACCCATGTTCTCAACTTCAGTTCACTGAGTTTTTATATTTTAGTTAGTCCGCGAGTGAGGCATGATAGTATTTGTCTTCTGTTTCTGATTTCATTCAACATACAGTCCTTAAGGTTCATTCACCTAGTTGCATGCTTCACACATGATGTAATTCTTACAGAATATTCCAGGCAGCAATGATCGTTAATGAAAATCCAACCTTCACTGTGGAAATGACTGTTTCAATTAACCTCATTAATATGATAAATGACAACAAATAAGTGCTGCAAGCCTGGCACTGTTCTGAGCAACGGTCTTAGGCCCTCTCGATCTTGAAGGTGTCTCAGGCCTGCTTTCTTTGCTCCACTTCTACGCACAAAGCCACTTCTGTGTCCTTTCCCCATCCCTGAACCCACCTTGCAATAGAATGGTAAATTACAGTGGCAACCACATGTGTGCCTGCTGTACTGATGCGTGCAGAAGACTGTGTTCTGACACATATTTGGAATACATGCTCTAGGGCAAAATGGTTTCTCCTAAATAAAAATACCACGCACCCATTCAGCCCTCGAGGTGGAAAGCAGATGGGAAGCCTACTGATCCTGGATTTCTCCTTTCTTCTTTTCTTCTGTTAATCAACTTATTTTTTGTTTTTCTTTACTGTGCCCTTATATAATAACTTCTATGGCCAAGAGCACCTTGTCCCTGGCACTGTGCTAAATGCTTTACATTTGTCATCTCGCTTGATCTGTGGTCACTAGAACACAGCCCTTCTCAAGAGTCTCTGTCTCTGAATGTGGTCGGGCACTCACTGTACAAATTATTTTACTTTAAGGCTGTGATTATGGTAATAGATTCAGTTGTCATCTAGTGAAACCATAAAGTATTTCCATCTGCCTTTTGCCAGGAGCAGCAACTGAGTTCGTTAAGAATGAAAGCTGAACAAGACATTGGCTTTTAGAAATAAGTAAGATATGGAGAGGGAGGATTCCATGGCAATTGTGGAATTGCCTCAGCTCTACTGAGCATCCTTCTCTGTAGGATAGGGGTGACATCAGTTTTTCAGGCCTAGACACAGTAGCCTCAAAGCCATTTTTGAGCTTCTGCCCTCACCAGCCACCTCTTACAAAGACAATTGCATGATGCTAAGCTGACAGCTTTTTTTTTTTCTTACAAGGGTATTTTGGCCTTCTATTGAATTGTCCTGGTTGTTTCTAAACAAGAAAAAGAGGCTCTTAAATTTATATCCAGTATTTTGCTTAGTGGTTTACATTTGTAGCTGACTAAAAAGACACACACACACAACACAAACACACACCCAACACTACTGTGAAGTGCCCTGTTTTCTCAGAAATGCTGAATGCTAAGGTAAAGGAGAGACAAGTTGAGCTCTATCCAGGATGGCCATGAATTACCCAGCAGTAGTTTCCTTCCTGTCCAGTTTCTGTTCAGCCACCATTTAGCTTATTATGGTGTTTTTTGCCCATATATATATATTTTTTATTTAATTTTTTTTTTTGGCATGGGCAGGCTCCCGGAACCAAAACCGGGTCTCTGGCATGGCAGGCAAGAATTCTGCCACTGAGCCATCGTTGCACTGCCCTCCCCCATAACATGCAAGGAGGAAAGTAAGTGCCTGAAAGTATAGAGCTGTGTTCCAGTAGCCATGTTTCTTTAAGATGATTGTATAATGATAATAGCTTTTGCAATGTGACTGAGATTATGAAAATCTTGTTCTGATGCTCCTTTTATCTACAGTCTGGACAGATGAGTAAAACATGAATTAAAAATAAATAATGAAGGGGGGAGGACATGCAAGTATTGTAGGCATAACTTAACCATTTTTTTTTTTCTCTAGACTTACTGCAAAGTCTTCTCACTACCAAAGCACTAGCTTTACTTTTTCTGATTACAGAAGTAATACTCTTGGGATGCACGGGTAGTTCAGTGGTTAGAATGCTCGCTTTCCCTGCAGGGGACCCGGGTTCAATTCCTGGACCATGTACCCCCCGCCCCCCAAAAAAAGATTAAAAATAATACTCTTGGCAAAAATGTTCAAACATTACAAAAATATAGGCAAGGAATGTCTCCTGCAATTCTACCCCCTCCCCCCCCCAAAAAAAAAGCAATCACTAATAGTGTAGGATACATTCCTCTGGAGTTTCTCAAATGGGCAATTGTATCACACATGTAGCTTTAGAACTTGACCTTTGTGTATTTCTTATGTTGAAAGAGCCCATAGGGATGGGGTCTTTGATTCTTATGAGCTGCATAGTCTTCTACTTGTGAACATACTCCATTTTTTGTCATCAGCAGTGCCATGGGGAAGTTCCTGTGCCTAGCAATGGGAGGATTTTTTTATAAAGAGTGAATTCCCAATTTACATTTCTAGTGTAACACTGGTAATTTTGGCTGCCTCATTCTTTCTACCATCAGTTTCATCATGAACAGGGAAAAGTGACAAATCCCATTGTTTTGGTATTTTGCATTTCTTTGATTACAAAGGTTCCATGCTTCCGGGCCTTCTGTATTGGTTGTGGATTAAACACATCTAAACTGTACGTTGTACGTAGGTGCTCCCTACCCTGCAAGCAGCCTGTTTGCCTGCCTTGTCCATGATTGGTGGAATGGGGGCAGTACCAAGGATTCCCTATTGAAGCATTGCATTTGTCCACAGCCAAGTTGCCAGGAGAAGCAGCAGAGTACTCTGGAAAATCTCATCCTCCCCGGAGTAACCACCAGAAACTACCTTAGATTTCTAGGGTAGGGTACACCCTCCAGCTTTACTTAAGACTCAGCCCTTGACTCCTTTTTAAAAAGTCTCCTGCTTCATGCCTACAATAGGGATAACGTCCGACAGGGTTGCTTGGTTAAGAAAAAAGAACTGTTGTTGGGGCAGAGTCATTACTTGACTTAATTGTGAGTGCTCACAAGACAAGTGAGCTGTTGAGTATGTTGCCGCTTTAGCCAGCAAACAGCGGGGCTCAAATTTCAGCAAAACCTACTTAGGAATGTGATTCTGGGCCATTCTGAAGGGAAGAATAGAAAAGGTACACATTTTAAGTGCTGAGTGGGGCCTAATGAGCAAGCTGTAGTATCAGAATTCATTACCTCTGTTTTACACGTGCACGAAATTTGTAAATCTTTCCTTTTTCTCTTTTTTTTCCTAGATTATTTTCAGGTATCTTCCCTCGAATGGCGGCAATCAGTCTGGGAGGTTTCATCTTTCTTGGTGCGTATGACCAAACTCGCAGCTTGCTGTCAGAATTCAGCGCAGAGAATCCATGAATCAGAGACAGCCCATCATCTCCTTTCAAGAAAGGGGACTGCTGTGCGAACTGTCTCCCTTCCGGTGAGCAGCTGTTTGGCCAACTGAACAATAAAACACAGTGCTAAAGCCCAGTTCTGCTAAGAGTATAACAGTGAGACTGTTGCACCGTGGTATGGGGCTGATGGTAGTGAAGTCTGATCAGCCTGCATGCCAGCCAGAAAGTTGAAAAGGAGAGAAAAGTAGTTATGTCCATAGTGTTATAATTTTCTTGAGAACCCCTTAGTAAGTAAGTTTGGTAATGCTGAGACCAGGCCCTTCGGAGCTTTCATTGGGCCTGTATCTGATCTTTCATTTCCTGCCACCTGATAGTGAATTCAGTGGAAGAATGGCTAGATTAAGAAAAAAGAGGAGACTTTCGGGGGTGGGGGGGTTGGGGAGGGGGTGCATGTGGGTAGGTGTTTCCCCCTAGGTGAAGTTCTCTTGTGTAAGCTTGTGGCTCTGTTTAAAAAGAATGAAGGAAGAAAAAAAAAAAAATGAACTGCAGGTGCATAGCAAGCATTCTTTCTAGGTAACCAGGATGCTGTTTTTAATTACCCTCTGATTTCACCTTAAATACATGACTGTATTATTTTACAGAGCAGTGTCCAGTGGCCCATGTGGTTTGGTATGTAAAAGAAAGACATTGCAGCTCAAGGGTCTGAGTGAGCCTAGCTGGGTTGGGGGGCGGGGGAAGGCTCTGAAGGACCTTCTGGGGAAGGTGAGCCATACTCTATCCATTTCAGACAGAAAGAAGGGCCTTGGCCAGCTTTGGAAACAGAGTATTTTCCTAACAGTCTGAGCTTAACAATGGAAAGAAGAATGCAATTAAAAACCACCATATTTTGGGATTTTAGAGCTTGACTAATAGGCCCTAAGTGAAGAAACATTCAAGAAACATTCAGAGAGAAATCTGAGGCATCTGACGGGGGAGTGTTAACTCTTCCCTGCAGCACCCAGTATTATGATTCTACTTTGTCCAACCATTTTTTTTTCGGGATGAATGACTATTGGTACAGGATTATTCTGGAATTAAATGCAATGCTGGTAATGTATGTAGAAGGAGGCCCCCAACCACACATTTAACGTTTATAAATGAACCTTTATTAAAGACACTTCAATGCCATTTGTTGAACACTTCAATATTTTACATGTTTTTTTCAATGTACATTGTACCAAAATTTCTATAAATAAATAACTTTGTACATAAAAGTAATACTTCCTCTTTCACATTGCCTCTCAGAAGCAGCAAATTCACATATTTTGTGGAAGTAACATCAGTTAACTGTTGTGGAAAATACCTTTTGGAACAGTGATGGCATGAAACAGTAAAATTTTACAGAGATAGCCATTTTGTCAATACCCCCCTTCAGCCTTTTTTGGCCAAAGGAGCTTGCTGTCTGAGATGTTAAGGACCTTGTTTGTTTCAACTTAATGTTTTCTGAATTTCTCACTGGCTCACTAGATGGTTAGCTACAGGCCTCCAAAGTGCAAATATACCCAGAACCCAGGTCCGATTCTGTTTAGTCCCAGCCCAATTCTGTTTGTGCAAGGAAATGCCAGGGACAGGCCTACTCTGAATTCTCAGTAGAAAATAAGCTAGCCCTGAAAAAGAACTTAATATTACCTTGGCCTTGGGGAATAAGTATATTGACAGAACTAAAAACATCACTATTGAAAAATCCACAGGTACCAACACCAGCAGCCTTTACCATATTAAAAAGCCTAAAACGACAATCAAATGATACTGACAAGACACATTTGGTTTTTTGTCATAAGATGAGCTTCAAAGAAGGAAGAAAGGCAGGCAGTGCTAAATTGTTTTGACCAATTGCTTCTGGTGGGTTGACAACCCTCATTGTACTTATTATAAAGAACGCGAGTCTAAAAAGTCATTCACTGCAAGGGTAAACGACACAGCCCTCTATGGGTGCCACAGGGAGTTTTGTTGCAAGAGCCTCCACACATGAGCAATACTGACATGAAGTACTTCCAACTCAGATGGAATCTCTGAAAGTAAAGCATCCTGGGGGTCTGATCCTAGACAAATTGTGCAATCCAAATTCAAGGACGTTCCAACCTTCCCCCTTCACCAAAAGCACTGGGAACAAATGTGGTTTAGCTTCTATAAATTCCATTCGCGCCTTAAGGCACTGGATATATTCCCCCTACCCCAAAATCAAACAGCAACCTGATATGAAAAATAATATTGCCAAAATTGTCTGACTTTTTCTGTTAACCATGCACTAAAGATTAAAATAGCCTCTGTAAAAGATATATAATATATATGAAATCTCTGAAAACTCTTATATACAGTGGTATCAAACACTTTTTCTGCCTTTTGTACACACAATAGCCTCTTGCTTTTTCTGTGCTTCAGATGCAAGTCCTGTGAACTAGTGACTGGTACTCCACATGGAAGTTAAAACTATGTACATATCAGTGACGCTTGTACCCAAGCTTCCTCACAGCCTACCTCTCGTTCCTGCATGCGACTGATGTGACAAGAGCTGAGGTAGAGAAAGCCTAGGTTTTCGGTGCAAACAGCAACGGCACACTCCGTTTCCCAGGGAGTTGTCCTGTCAGTGGTGTGGACTTGGGACTGGAGTCACATGCCTTAGGGAGGTGCCCATTGGAAAGAAGCAAGTGCTGAGCTTCACTGGGGCCATCAGGAAAGCCTGAGGAGTCTTCTGTGAGCTCAGGACTGCGTGAAGTTAGACTAGATGAAGGCTGCAGGTCTATGGAGTCTGGCTCACAGAATCTTGCTATAGTCCAAGCAGCAGCTCCTACAAGAAGAGAGAGGGCCTGTCAGAGCCTTCTACAAGCCCTGACTGAGGAAGTGGACCCCGACCCACCTACTAGTGACACCTCAGCAGGCAGGAAAATGTTACCTTTTCCATCTAGAGGTGCCATTGATTTTTTCTTTGAGGACATCAGCAATCTGTCATGGTTACTGGGGTAGAGGGAACCCCTGCAGTCAGTGTGGGACCCATCAACAGTTCCACTGTTCAGATGATGTGCAGAAGGTTCTAGGTCACTCCGACTGGGCTCTTGGCTGCTTAGTGTACTTGGCTCTGTACTGGCTCTGGACCCAGGCTGAGGACAGAAGACTTGTTCCTTGGAGTGACTGTCCGACACTCTGGTGATACAGTCACTACATACAACTGGGCTGCTGTGCTCTGGAAGACAGAGTCAAAGATGGATCAGAACCATCACTGCTGACGTCTCCATCCTCACGCCACTACTGTAGGGCCCCATTTACCGTATAACTACATAAAGTAACACCCCTCCACTACCCATCTATTCCAAGAAAAAGGAACACTAACAACAGGAACTTTTCTGTTTAAAATGCTTACTCAGAAAATAGGCTCATAAATCCCACAAGTTAACATGCAGTGTCAGAGTCTTCTGATTAATTAGAAATTTAGTCTCAAAACCGTCCTGGTGAAAGGTACCAAGACTCTACATTTTGTTTGGGCTTTACCCTTTATTTCAGTTGCTTTTAAGTCTAGAGTATTCAGATTCAGGCTCACCACAAAGATTAAGAGACATCTTATTCTGGAAGACAGCCAGGCCAGAGCTTCGGGTCTATGTATTGAACACAAAATTCTGAGGTAGTCTTAAACCTACAGTAACATGTTTCCTCCTTTCATTTAGTTAAAGGGCAACCCAATTTTGATTTCCAGAAGAAAATACTTGTCCTGATGAAAATATCTCATACCCAGCTTATGTGGACAAGGTGTCCCATCAGCTTGCTCTGTCACTTTCCACGGCTCTTTATTGTACCCAGCACAGAGTTTTGGCTGCCTGCATGGAACGCCATGAGTGTCAGCCTCTGGAAAGAGGCTTGCATCTCTCGGACAAACACCTGCAAGAGATTTCTCCATGATGAGAAATTTTGGGCCTAAGCATTTCATACTAAGCCTCATGAAAAGAACAGGCAGGACTACTAAACTAAAGCAAAATTGTTTCTAAAAAATGTTCTTGAACATGGTGAAATTATTGGGCAAACAGGAGGTCCAGCAAGAAAAATTCAACCTCAGCAGGTGGGCCTTTCAGCATTCAGAACCTAGCAAGCAGTAGGCTAGCAAAGCAGTAGTTCTCAGGGGATGAACCTTTGCAATGCTCAGGTTTCCCACAGCCTGGAGTAACTCAGTCTTGTGAAGGTTTTCTAACATGAGAAAGACTGGACACTGAAATGTCCTCTGCAGTTCTTATTCCAGGCAATCCCACCCTACCATGACCAGCAGAAACTGAGCCCAATATAGTGACTTGCTGGGGAAGAGAATTTTGAAGCCTTGCAGAATTTGCACAGGTTAGGTTCGAAACACTACAGCAACAAGAGAAACCTCTCTCATGCAGCCTTCTAGTTCACCAAAAGTGCCTGATCTAATGCCAGGTAGCTGCCCTTGGAAGGGGCTGGATGCCACCTCCAGCGTGAGGGGACCCACTCATGTCAGACCTCTCTGCTTTGTTGGCACCAGGGCCTTACCATTGCTCTCGATGTGCCCGTTGGCTTGATGGCCACCCTCACTCCTGACCACAGTTTCCTGTCGGTCAGAAAGAGTCCCCTGAGAAGAGAGATAACTGGGAACATCAGGCGGCACGATGGTTTCATCTGCAAGAAGATACGACAGACATTAAGGTCCCTAATCCTTCATGGTGACAAGAAGTACAGACACATATCCACTGTCAGGCCTACCCAACACAGCTGTCAAGACTGTGCAGAGGGGTGCAGACACCACAGAGCCAATTTATCCTAACTTTACACCCCCAGATAAAAAAAAGCACAGCAATCAGATTTCAAAGTCCACGTAAAATAGAGAAAAGGAGCTGGACCTCACGGACACGTGGCATTGTGAAGTCATTTCAGGTCCCTAGACCAGCAGCACAGAACAACAACAGGCATGTACCAGACATGCCTTAGAACTAGCAAGGAGACAGAAAAGCACAGTAGAGTTCACCATGCACTCATGTCTCACAAGGTACGTAATACTGGAGAGTCTTCCCGTGAAACTGTAAAATGGTGTGAACAGAATTAAAAGCCTCACTCCATATCCCTGAAGTCCTAGAGTTCTGACTATACTAAGGTTTTCGAAAGGCCTCCAGACCCGCCCTCGCATCACCGCTTTCCCTCCTCTCCTGAAGATGACCTCAGCCAGCGGAGGCGAACCTGTGTTCGTGACACTGTACTCCTCACTCCTCTTCCTGGTTTGGTAGATGATGCACACCCAAACCAGGGATGTCAGGACGACGCTGCACACCACCGCGATGGTGAAGATGCCCACAGTGCTCCCGTCCTTCCTGCAGTCTGAGCTGGGCAAGACACTCAGCTGGCTGTGAGCACGCTCCGTGCCCAGAGCGTTGGACATCTCGCAGGTGTACCTGCCTGCATCCTCCACCACCACGTTCTGAACAACAAGCAGCTGGTTGCCAGGGGTGAAGTGGTGCCGGTCGGTGAGGCTCAGAGGGTGGTCCCCCTTGAGCCAGGTGATGCGGGGTGGAGGGCTCCCAGTAGCTTTGCATTGGAATGCCACTGTTTCACCTACAGACACCGCACAGTCTTCCAAGGGCACCACCAAGGATGGAGTTTCTGCAAGAAAATCGGTGCAGATCTTACGGTTACTGCATGGGCCTACTACTATAGATCTACCTTGGCTTCTGGAAAAAGGACAACCTGACAAAGCAATCATGTACCACATAAGATCTTTTATCTCAGTTGCAAGATCGTCAGAAGACCTTCTGACACAATGACTAGATCACTAAAAAACATCCTAAGGGGTAGTTCCGAGAAGGAGAACAAGTCTCTACCTGGAAGACCCTACTGGTCCCAAACTGCCCTGTGTCCCTTTTCTTCACCCAGATCATACCACATCCTGCCCAGTCCAAAGGACAGATTGTTTTTACACCTAAGCCCTGTGAAGACTTTCATTCCTGGCTATCGATTCTTTTTCTTAAAGAGACTGAGCCATCTGTTGAAGAAAATCTCAAAGCCCAAAATTTTAAAGTAAAACAGCCCATCACACCACACCTACCCACCCCAGGCTCCACAGAGCAGTTTGAGAACTTGCCTCCAGATACCTCTGATATTGAAGATTCTTAAAATGCCCCTTTCTCTTAAGACACACACACACACACACACACACACAGTCTAACCTAAGACAGTCAAGGTGGCATTAGCTGAAATGGAGCCTGCAGAGTTCTGGGCGGTACAGCTGTAAACCCCCATGTCATCTATTTTCACATCGGTGATGAAAAACACATCGTCATCTGGCATGACGTGCATGCGTCGCTCCCGAGCAGCAGGGAAATCTGTGCCTCCGTCCTTCTGCCAGGCAATCTGGGGGTTAGGGTGGCCGGTGGCAGCACATTCGAGGCGGGCCATGGTGCCAGTCCGGATGGCAATGTCATGGGGCATTTTGGTAAATGATGGCAACACTACAAAACACATACATGCAAGGTCAGTTATGGGAAAAATAATGGTAAAAGCCAGGAAGATCCTCTAATATGAAATCCGCTACCACCATCACTGTGCCTGGCTGTCTGATAACCAGCTCTCCACCTTTCATGCCATTGTCTTGCCTATGGACCACTGCAGCCACCAGGTTTCAGTCAGGGGCAACAGGCTTCCAAGGGCTGCCCACCTTTCCCCCTACCACAGACGGAGCATTCCCAACACTGTCCTTGTACACTCATGGCTGGCTATGACCCCAAATATGAAGGCTCATTATGAAACATGGCCTTAACTATACCTCAGAAGGTAAATGGCCTATGCATGGCTTCCTCATAAATGGTAGGGCCTGATGCTTGCTTGCCTGCCTTGATCACCAGGAGACAGCATGGAAAAGAAAAATGTCTGCCCCGTCACGATGGAACTCCAGAGGAAAGGATGACTTGCCTTTACCCTGGGGAAAGCAATGGGATGGTTCTCCCCTCTTGCCAAAAACTGTCTTGCATAGGTATCAGAGTCACAGTACTGCTCACACATGGGGAGAAAGGATCTTCAACTAGCTTATTTATCCCAAATATTCCCTGACAGAGTGTAACCATCCACCCACCCATCAGGCATTACTGTCATTTTCATCAAGGTCACTTCAATGGACTAAGAGCAAGCTGAGTTTTCGAGAAATGAGTACTCCCTAAGAATAAGCCAAGAAAACCCAGCCAATGTGGTAGACGATGTTTTCCTGTAGTCTGTAGGGCCCTGAAGAGCACAGCAGTCCCAGCACTTCTGCTGACCCACAAACCAACATTTAAAACCAAGGTACTAAGCAAAATCTCATTAGCTAGGATGCACAGGGGTTCAGTGATAGAATGCTCACTTCCAGGCAGGAGACCTGGGTTCGATTCCTGGATCATGCACCCAAAAATCTCACTAGCTAGCTTGGGTAGGGGTGGTCTTCCAACTCTGTCCCAAACATACTACAACTATGAGCATTCTTTGTAACTCTGAAGGTGGTTATTAAATTTAAAAATAAATAAATAAATAATGCTTGTCAAACACCCCAAGGATCATTCCTCCTATCAGGCCAGGCAGTCGCATCTATCTTGAGAGGGAAGGGGGCATGGCTGCCCTCACCTCTGACTGACTGTCACCTTCCCAGAGAGGCAGCAGCTTCCCTGGGAATAGGATGTGCTTGGAATCTGGAAACCAGGCATCCCGGTTTAGGGAAGATAATAAATGGATAAAAAATATAGGCTTTACCCCACAATATCACTTAACATAATAACTCGAAAAAGTCAGACACACACTCAAAAATCCACTGAGAATCACTCTTCAATCTGCAAAATATCTGGGACAAACACAGGGACCAGAAGGATATAATAATACTGTCCCGGTAAAGTTTGTGTTTCTCCTGTCTTAATCATCCTTATCTGGATAACTGAATGAACAATCCTGAGTGTGGCGTTGTAGGAATCTTATACCATGATAAGAAGATAGCACTGTCAATACCATTCACAGTGAGCCTGGCCTTGTGCGAGTAGGTGGAGCCGAAGTGGTTGGTGATAACGCACTGGTAGCGACCCTCATGCCCGAAGGTGACATGACGGAGATGCAAAATGGTGGTGTACTCCATCACCTCCCCATCCTGCGCACGGACATGGGCGAAGTTCTCCATGTCAGCGTTGGCCAAGACCTCATTATCCTTCTTCCAGGCAAATGTCATAGGGGAGCTGCTGCTGCTGGCTGCCGAGCAGGTGAACCGGATGTCCTTGCCTACCACAGCCATGGTGGTCTCTGGCTGGGTGATGATCTGGGGCTTTGGGAAGTCATCTGGGGGAAGAAGGACCAACTGCAAGTTACCAGGATCTTAGTACACAGAGGAACCAGCTGTTGTTCAAACTAACAAGTTGGTCAGAAAAGGAGCAGGTAAAACACCAACACCAGGTTTTCAGTGTCTCTGTGTACCCTCAGCTTCACTAGACACTGTGAGGGAATTGCATCAGGTTATCTGGCCTTACGCAGTTTTAAACCCTTGATTAGTAGTCCCCTCTCCAATCACACTTCTTGATTACAAATTAATGTATGGGTATTGAATTATCTAACATACAGCTTATTTCCTCAAGAAGACTACAACCAGCTTTACCTGTTTACTTTTATACAAAACACGCTTATAAACCTTACTTAAAAAAAAAGAGTAGGGTATAAAGCACTTCCAGAATGGCAGAGGTTAAGGACCTCCAAAACTCTCCATCTCTGTAAGAGCAATGAAAACCCTTGCAAAAAATGGTCAAAATCAACTTTTCCCTAATTCTAGACAATAAAAGGCTTTACAGTAATCCATGGAGCATTTATCTAAGAAAAATGCCTGAAACTCGGTAAGAAAAGTGAAAATTCTGTGGCATTTTAATTTGTCCGATTCCTATCTCTCTCTCCTCCCAGCTCAACTGATACCTTGAAACCCAACAGCCTGGTAACCAGTGAAGGGAGCAGGATGGGTTCGGAACTCCCCCAAAGCCTCACTCCAGAGAATTATCATTGTGTGACCTAAATTCTACTGATCTTGGATCTGTCCAAGCAGGAAGGGATGACATGCCTCAACATACACAAAAAGACCATAAGGAAAGGGTGGTACTTACTGGTTGAAGGAATTTAAAGAATTTTCTATCCAATTATTAGCTAACCAAGTTAAGGGACTTCAGTACCTACACAGAATGCTGTCCAGGAAAGTCACTCAACAAACTACAAAAGCAACAACTAGCAACATCAAACCCTGGGGAAGAACAGAAGGAGACTCTAATTTCCAGAGCTGCCACATTATTTTATCTTAAATATCCAGTCTTCAATAAAAACTTATGAACCACTCAAAGAAACCGGGAAAAAAAGCAGTCAACAGAAACTGTCCCTGAGGAAGAGCAGATCTTGGATTTAGTAAACAAAGACATTAAATCACCTATTATAAATATGTTCAAAGAACTAAGGACATTGTATTTTAGAACTTGACCTACTCAGTGAGACCAGGGGAAGAAAGGTTTATTTTGTCCAAAACCTAAATTTTCTTTAGCACATGATCAACCTGTCTTTGGACAGATCATTTTAACAACCCAAACATGGGGAGCCTAGAATGGAAATGAGGGCCTGTAATCCTGTGTAGCTTAATGTAATGCCTGAATACATCCCAGAGTATATCAAGCAGATAATCAAAAAGCACTGGCAAAGTCCCTTGAGGGATAGGAGAAAATACATGAAAAATAAATACTTACCATGGCAGAAACCCTTGATACTGTCTCAAACATTAGGGACTACCAAGTCAAAAGGCCACAAGAGGCTTGGTCTTGTGAAGCTTACGTATGTAGTGGAGAAGCTTAGCCTACCTATAGGTATGCCTAAGGATTACTTCCAGAGAGGATCTTTTTGGTTGATCAGATGTGGCCTTACACACACACATTTCTCTCTCTCTTTCTCTCTAACTCTGCCAATAAAATCATTACCCTCCCCGACTAGGTGGGACATGACATCCAGGAATCAAAGTCTCCCTGGCAGCATGGGATCAACAATGCCATCCTGACAAAAAGTAGGGGGAAAGAAGGTATCAGTGGCTTAGAGAATTCAAATAGAGTCGAGAGGCTACTCTGGAGGTCACTCTTAAGCGTGCTTCAGTTAGACATTGCTACCTGACATAACTGGCCAAACCCTAACCAAAACCATCTCTGCCAATCCTGAAGAACACCTAGGGCATTATATAAGATTCTACAAAGGTTCCATGCACTAGGGTAACTCTCCAAAACCTACAGCCTCCAGATGGGTTCCTGGACCAGATAAGTTCTGAAATGCAGAGGGGCCAGCCTGTCCAGAGTATCAACTAGTACCATCTATCTATCCCATTTTATCAATATTCCCTTCCAATATGAAAAAGTTAAAATGGGAATAGCCCAAATGTCTCTCAAGAGTGGGAGAAAGAGCAAAGATGATGGTGACGTTATATAGAGAAGATAGGGTTTAACAAATTATGAGTACTGAACCATTATACTGATGGTTTCTTTTCACCTCCAGGACCTTAGAGCAGCTAAAAATAAAAACGTAAAACTGTAAACTCATACCAAACTCTGATATCTGCTCTAAAATTAATTGTTGTGATTTACTTTGAAATTTATTGCTTTTATGTATATATGTTAAAGACAAAGAGAAGATAGGATTTAAATATCAATATAATGATTCAGCAGTCCTACTCATTTGTTCTGTTGGTCTACAGTATCTTGGAGCAGCTAGAAGAAAAAGGAAAATCGTGGAACTGTAACCCATACCAAACTTTAAAATCTGTTCTATAACTATTTGTTAAAATGTACTTGGAAGCTTATTGCTTTTTTGTATATGTTATTTTTCACAATTAAAAAAAAATGGTTGAAAAAATAAAAATAAATGGAAAAAAAGGAACTAAAGGAGACCATGTCTAACAAAATTAAAGGTATGAGAATGATTTCTCACGAAACAGAAAATATCAATAAATAGACAAATTATAAAGATGACCAATATAAATTCTGGAGTCATTAGAAGCACTTGATAGTGGAACTGAGCAGGCAGAAGAATGAATCAGTGAACTGAAGGACAGTTCAAATGAGATTATCCAAGGAGAAAAAAAAGAAAAGTAAATAGGGCCACAGAGACCCACGGGATACCATCAAGCCCACCAACATACGAATAAGGGGAAGAACAAAAAAGGGAAAGGAAGAATATTAAAAGAAATAATGACCAAAAAATTCCCAAATTTGATGAACAAAGTACACAAGCAGGAAGCTCAATGAACTCGAAGATGAATAAACTCCATACCCTAGACACATCATAGATAAACTGTCAAAAGGCTTAAAGAGAATATCAAAAGCAAAAAGTAGAGAAGCACTCATTACATACAAAGTCTCTCTTCAGAAACCACAGAGGTCAAAAGGCAGTGGGATGACATTAAAATGATGAAAGAAAAACACTTTCACATCCAGCAAAACTATCCTTCAAAAATAATAGAGAAGTGAAAACATTTCTAGATAAACAAACACTGAATCTGCCCTATAAGAAATACTAAATGGAATCTTTTGTGCTGAAATGAAATGGCAGTAACTTGAGTTTCCTTTATACAGGTTAAGTCCCAAAGACTATAATGTACTGTTGTTTATAACTGTCCTATAAATGTACTTTTGTTTATAACTCTGTCCTACTCCTATCTGATTTAAAAGGCAATGACAATTAGTTTTAGAACAGATTTCAGGATTTGGTTTGGGTTACAATTCCACCATTTTAGGTTTTTACTTCTAGCTGCTCTAAGATACTAGAAACAAAAAGAAGTAGCAGTATAATGATTCAATAATCATTTCTTAAATTGGTTCCACAGTTAATTGTTGCAATGTGGTTTGAAATTTATTGATTGCTTTTTTTGTATATAAGTTGTTTTTCACAAGTAAAAAAATTATTCCAGCCTCCAGTGTTTTGGAGCAGCTAGAAGGAAAAGTCTGAAATAGTGGGATGATAACCCTAACAAACTCTGAAACCTGCTCTTTAAGTACTTGTTGAAGTATACTTTGAAAATCATTGCTTTTTCTTTCTTTTATTTGTATATATGTTATATTCAACAATAAGAAGTTTTAAAAAGAAGGAATAAAAAGGCCCTGACACTCCTGTGGACCTTGGTGAGATGGAGGCTGAATTTGCAAAAAGCAGCTCTGATCACAGGTGGGTCTGACCTGGAAGCCTGCCTCGAGGAGCCCTTAAAGGACTTCCCTGCTATGAACTAGTCCTAGCCTGCTGGGGGCCGCTGTCTCAGGACAATCTGTTATTCCTGCTGTTACTTCCTTAAGCAACATGAATTGTATGTATACTGAGTGGTTTCTGCATGTTTTAAATTGTAAACCGGACTAAATCCAAGGAAGAAGCAATTTGTAGCACTCTTGCAGCAGATTCAATTGTTTAATCCCTGTCGTCCTCTCCAGGGTTACCTGACAAGTAGGTTTAACTGGTTTTCCATATGAAATTTTAACTTTAATTTGCCACCCATCAAGCTGGTAGGTTTGGATTTTACTATGTATTTTGTCAGATACTGTCTTGTCTGGCAAAATATTTTCAGAATTAGATGCCTTTAATATCTGTCAGTAAGTTTAATTCTTGGCCTTTTGTTAAGAAGCCAAGAGCACTGAATAGGTGGAGATGTTCAGCTGAATGAATTTTATGTCAGTTCTACAGACTTACTGGGTATGTGTAAGTAGTGCTATGTCAGCTCTCCCACCTGTAATGCTCAGAGTTAAGGGAACCGAAGTGATTTAGAAGGAACATATTTTTACAACCAGTTCCATGTAAAATTGCTGTAAAGGATAATGTGTACAGAATTTCTGTTGATATTCTATTGTAAACTTAAGACTGTTATGTTTCAATTACTTTTGTATGAATGGTATTGCAAAAATAAAAGGAAAGACCTTTTAAAAAAAAGAGCAATGACACAAAGCAATAATTATGTTGTACAGATGGCCTTATAATGTGATGTATAACAACATAACTTTATAACAACAGGAACACAGTGTGGGGACTTTATACTATTTAAGCTAACTTCATTATTGTTCTAAATTAGGTTATCTTAAGATGTTAATATAGGACTCATGGCAATCACTAAGAAAAAGACCCAAAAAAACTTAGTAAAACAAAGAAAAAAAGGGTAAACAAAAGAAAACAAAACAAGGAAAATAAAATGGTACACTCAAAATATATATATATATATATATATATATATATAAGAGAAGGCAGGGAAAATGATGAAACAGATAACAAATACTAAATGGCAATTCTATTATTAATTACATTAAGTTAAAATGAACACTCCAAAAAGAACTGACAAGAATTGGCACAATGGATAAAAATTCATGGCCCAACTATATGCTTTCTATAAAAGAAATGCTTTAGATTCAAAGAAATAAGCATATGGTAACCAAAGGAAACTTAGGGTATCTATACTAATATCAGACAAAATAGACAAGAAAATGTTACTAGAGACAAAGAATAACGTCAGAAAGACATTTTCCATTGAATAGCTATACCACATTTTATCCATTCATCAGTTGATAGTTATTTGCGGTATTTCCACTTTTTGGCTATTACCAATAAGGCTACTATAAAGATTTGTGAGGGTTTCTGTTTTCTTTTCTCTTGGGTGTATATCTAGGACTAGAATTGCTTGGTCACATGGTAATTATGTTTATTTGTGGAACTGCCAGACAATTTTCCAAATAATGTGTACCATTTTATATCCTAACCAGCAGTGTGGGAGAGGGTTCTAATTTCTCCACATCCTCGCCAATACTGGTCATTATCTGACATTTTTATTCTAGCCATCCTAGCGGGTATAAAATGTTTTATTTCATTTTTTTTAAAAAAAGAAGTACTAGTTTATAAAAAGTTTTCTAAAAATACTCGTGGCCAAAGAGAGGAAGCGGTGAGGGGTATGGAATGCATGAATTTTTTTTCTTTTTATTTTTCTGGAGTGATGCAGATGTTCCAAAAATGATCACAGTGATGAATACACAACTATGTGATGATATTGTGAGCCACTGACTGTACACCATGAATGGACTGTATATGTGTGAATATTTCTCAAAGCTCAGTTGGAGGCGCTCCATAAACAGTTTACCAGTCAAGGACCAATTACATGATCAACAATTTGCTGCCTGGACAATGGAAGTGGTGTGCACCCTTAAATTCTATAGAAAAGACCCATAAAAAAAGCTCATGGAGGGTTGCTACCATGTTGATAGTATTTTTAGAAATTTTCCTGAAACTGGGCCAGGAGAAACTGAGACAAGCCTGGTGATGGCAGTGGTGGATGCGGATGCATAGAGGGATGCCACTAACATCTTGACTCCAGCAGGCACACTGGCTACTGCTGTGGCCAAAAAGTAGGACAAAGAAGTGGACCACAGGTGAGCGCCTGGTTAGGGTCAGCACAGCAAAGATCCCAAGGCTCGGGGGAGAATCCTGAGACCAAAAAGCAGTAGGGATTTAGGGGCTCACACCTGCCTGAATCGCATCTGGGAATCCTACTTCAGCTTCTGCTTAGAGCAAAAACCAAGAGCAACTCCAAATTCATCTCATTCTTTGACCACATCTTCCTGACCATGAGACTTCCTCATTCCTGTCAGAGCTAGCACATGTGGGTGTATTTTCTTCTGTTCAGCATTTTCTGTACTCTTTCTTAGTCAAAAAGATGGCAAGAGCTACGTTCCAACAGAAGGAAAACAGAATTTAAAGCTACAAGTGTAGATTTCAGTGTTTCAGAGGAATAGCAAGTTTTCAACTCAACATCAAGGATTTTTTTTTACTATGGCAAATGTTCTCCTGAGACCCGCTCTTCCTATATTTTAACCTTTCATTCTTGGGGTTGGAAAGAAACACACTTTAAAACCCCAGCGTTTTACAATGAGTAAATTCACAGCTAAATTTGGGCACCAGAGCTCTCTTGAAACAACAGAACTATCTTCCTGTAGCAGATTATTCGATTTGTACTTGAAACAACTCATTCTCCCTTCTGATTAAATGCATGTTCTCTAAGAACCACATAATGAGGCGACTGTACAGTAAATACTATGTGTGGTTTCAGTGGGAAATAAATTGCATCCAGCAGCTGATTTGTAACCATGGGTTGGGGTTTACTCTGATCACAGGAATTACTCCCATTATGAAGAGTTCCTCCTGGCTCCTTGTCCTTCATGAGAAAAAAAATCACAAAGACAGTCTTACCACACACGAAACTCTCTGGCGGCACAGAGAAAATGCTCTGGCCCTTCAGTGATTCTGGGTGGGCACAGGTGGCTGTCACGAAGGCTTGCAGCATCCTCCCCATTAACCAGGGGGGCAACCATTTCAGTTGGCAGTCACACAGGAAGCTATCACTGCTGATGTGGCTGAAAGAAAAAAGTGGAGACTTGAGGTATGGCTGGCAAAGGAGAGATATTCCCTCAGATACAGAGCTTCCAATCAACTTCTGAAGTTCATACCAGTAAGCAGGAATAAGGGAATTGATTTTTCACAACATCTGATGACCCACAGCAGTACATATTACCTACCTATTGAAATGCAACTTCTGACTCTACGTCTGGGGTGGAACCCAAGACTCTGCATTTCTAATTAACTCCGAGGTGATGCTGATATTGCTACTCAATGGAATAGCATGGACCAGGCTCCCAGGGGATGCTGATACTTGTTAGTCTGCGAGAAGCAGGAATCTGGAATTTACCCATGTTCTAAGGCAAGCATCTTTCTTTTGTGACCCGGAGAATACCCTCTAACCTTTTCAGATCCCTGGTTCATCCAGTAGTGAGACAGCACTGTCCCCTGCCTAGTTTTCCCACTTTGCTGGTCAGCCAAGTAGAGCTCTGCAAGCAAATCTGAGACTTTGATCTAAATGCTGAACCGAGTTCTGAGAAGTGCTCTTTTACTATATGGCTGTTATTTTTTGATTTGGCAAAGCTGCATGCTTTCTTCTACACGTAAGCCTCACCACCATGCTTCCCTCTTGTTTGTGTATTTATCAGGATAAATGGTCACCAGCATTATTCAGGAGGCCAGCAAAATTCGCCTCTGCTCCCTAAATAGTGCTTATTAGTTAGCTGCCACTCCCAGGGAGCATGAGAATGCACAACTTTGGTTTTGTGAGGCTCCAACCAAAACAGAGAATATTTTCTTTTTCATTTCTCAGCAACTGAGGATAAGTTTTTTAAACAGAAATCAGAATCGACATCTCAGCGGACATTCTTTCCTGAGGAGTCACTCAAAGATAGGTCAACCAGAGAGTCTAGCTGCCCTGTTCCTGGAAGAATTAAAGGCTGTGAGCTAAAGAACGATGGCCAACCCAGGACAAGGGACAAGTCTAAGAATGAAACACATAAGCCTCCCTGTAATAAACTGTCTGGGGTACACAGTGACAAAAAGGGGGACCTGGTATACATAGAAATTCCAAAAACATCATGTGGGCCAGTACAGTATCAACAGCCTCCATCTCCAACCACCATTTTCCTCAGGCATCAAGAAGGCAACCAAATGGACTGGTTTTTCGTTTTCTTTTTTTTTCCCTCTGGCCTTCCAAAGAGCAAATAAAGTCAAACTAGGAAACAGCAAGGAAGAATGAAATTTAAGCCAAATAATCCCAAACTGACTAAATTAAGTAAAATCTCCTCTTCTGTCCTGTTTCTCATCATTCCCAGGTTAGGTGGGCATCTTAACTTACTAAAAAATAACTATGAGAAGTGTTTCATCAAAGACTGAAATAATTTATCTCAAAGCCCTTATTCTGGACTGCTTGCCCATATTAGATCTTTTTATTATATTATTATTTTCTGATTTTAATATTTTTATTGTAAAAACTTAACAAACATTCTTGACATGCAAGCATTCCATATATGGTGTAAAATCCGTACTTTTATTTTTATGAGGTGGGCAAGTAGCTCTTTGCTTAGAGACAGCTGGAGGGCCGTCCTGTGGAGAGGATGTATTAGGTAGGAGATCGTGTCTGAATATGAGGAAATAGCACATTCCCACTCCTGTGAAGAAGTTCTGTATTGTGGCTGAACAGGCTGCCACCAGGTCCTGGAGAACTCATCAGCCAAAGGGAAGAGCCAAAAGGAGCTCTTTCCCTGTCAGAAGCCCCTGAAATTCCCCATCAGGGCTGCATTTGGCATATCTACTCCCATTTAACATAGTCAAGCAGGAAAGACTGAGTACTCTAAATGAAACTCTAAGAGGAAGACACTGGGCAATCACTGTGAAACCTTAAGCATGTGGAGAACAGGAACATATTTAAGCCACAGGACCAAATGGGGGAAAACAAATGCTTTCAGAAATGTATATGAAAAAGCATGTATCTGCCTCATAACATGCATTCAATGGATTTGTCATCACTAGCTCCTTTGAGGCAGCCCACACATCCTCCATAATGAAACCCCCTCAACTCAGAAAGATAGTCAGTACTCAGGGTACCTGGAATAGAGAAAAGATTTTCTTAAAAGATGAGTTAGGACCAACAGGGAAGATGGGGAGGGACTAGAGCCACAGAATAAGGACAGGGACACCCCTGAACCCCACCCCTCAAGTTACTTTAAAGATCCGTGCCAGGCTGCAAGGCTGAGCAGTGGGAATTGTGAGCAACCCCAACGTTTTGCAAAGAGTCCTGCTATTCTTCCTTCACTAACTAAAAGCACAGGCTCGTCAACCACTAACAGTCAGCGCCCTCCCAGGGCTCCCGCCTCCAGCCATTCCAACGCTCCACTGGCTAACAACTGTGCATTTTCATGATTCCAACTCGAAGTGTGTTTCTAATCATCACTTGTGGAAATTTACCCAGAGGATGACTAAGTGGGAAGTACAATCTGCCTTGAACGGATGGAGGAAGAAAATGACCAAGTGGAATTAACCTTATCTTCTCCCAGCAGGAGTGGACTCAGGGCCGGCTCTAGCTGAGCTCAAGCAGAGACCAGTGGAAACCAGAGAGGAGACGACGGCGGAGCGTCCAAAACCACTCAGACCTATTTCAGGGCTCCAGAAGAGTCCAGGTTCTTCTCGACCAAACTGCCTCAAGAAAATAATTTTGGGGAAGCCAAAAGGAAAATTCTCTCTCCCTCCCTCCTTCTCTCAAAATACACTCTTAATTCTAGTTAAACAGATGTTTTTTACTCTGAACGTTTTACTATGAAAAATTTCACACAGACAGAAACATTGAAAGAAACGTATACCCACCACTAAGATTTTACAATTAACATTTTTATGATACTTTATCACAGGTCTAGCCACTTATCCATGATTAAAATCATTTCCTCTCTCTTTCCTGGAACGAGAGCTATGGAATCCTTCCTTCATATTAAGTCATACACAGATAGACAACAGCAGAACTGCCGAGGGTGAAAGAAGGGGAAGGCACCCAGAACTTAGCAGCTTTATGCAGCACCCTGAGGCTCAGTGGAACCAGCTACAAATGCCTGCTCTAAGATTATGACCCTTCTAAAGAAACATTTGACAGATTCGAATCCCAAAGTAAGTTAAATGTCATGAAGCTTGAGCTTAGAACACCTCCCCTCCCCTCCCTTACCCAGAAGAATGTCATCAAGGGCCTGCTTTGTTTTGTTTTCAACTTCTGAGACTGTGGGGGCAGAAACACACCTCTCCATTTCCCCACTCCCATCCCCGTCCTCTCCCATCTAGGATCCACCAGGAGTGGGGATGAAGTCAGGGCAGAGACAGCCATGTTTTGGCATGTGTTCACACTTGTAAGAACAAAAGTCTTTAGGGAATAGATTTTATGGCTAGAAATTACTGGCTATAGAATGAGATGAATGTATAAAGAAAAGAAAGGAAACTTGGGTGTCCCTACCTCAATATTCAGACCGGCTCTTCTGACAGAGACTAAAGGTAAGCACTTAAACCCCTTGTCACCCAAGAGCCCATGGTGAAGGTCTGCAGGTGGCCTTGGGAAATGGACGTGTACCAGTTCACCTCTGACCCTCCCAGGGATATCTCTACCTTGTTCACCACCCACCAAACACTCTTTAAAGAAGCCCCGTTCCATACAGGTTCTTTACTTTAAGCCAACCCAGAAGATGAAAGCTTGTACGTGACATATAAAAGGATTTTTACAAGTAAGCTTAGTCTGGGGCTGCTCTTCTCAACCAAAAGGGGGAAGAGTGAAATGAGACAAAATAAAGTGTCAATGGCTGAGAGATTCCAAACAGAGTCAAGAGGTTATCCTGGAGGTTATTATTATGCATTAAACAGATATCACCTTGTTAGTCAAGATGTAGTGTTGAGGCTGGAGGGAACTGCCAGAAAATGTAGAGCTGTGTTCCAGTAGCCATGTTGCTTGAAGATGATTGTATAATGATATAGCTTTTACAATGTGACTGTGTGATTGTGAAAACCTTGTGTCTGATGCTCCTTTTATCTATCTTATCAACAGATGAGTAAAATATATGGAATAAAAATAAATAATAGGGGGAACAAATGTTAAAATAAGTTTAGATTGAAATGCTAGTGATCAGTGAAAGCGAGGGGTAAGGGGTATGGTATGTATGAACTTTTTTCTGTTTTCTTTGTATTTCTTTTTCTGAATAGATGCAAATGTTCCAGGAAATGATCACAATGATGTAACTATGTGATGATATTGTGAATTACTGATTATATATGTAGAACAGAAAAAAAAAAAGTCTGCTGACCTGATCCAGAATAAGAAACCACCCCAGGCATTTTTAAAAAGGTGATTTAACTTATACACTACTATAAACAATCTCAGTTATTGCATAAAGAGATTGATAGGGGCAATTAGGGGTGTTTCTTACTCTGCTCTTGTTAACCAGAGCCAGGAATCCCAGGTACTTACAGCTCTTTAAGATTCTTCATCTTCACAAAGGCATCAAACTGGACCGATCTGATTGCATTCTCTCCAAGGTTTCTGAAAAAGAACGCACGTTACACGTGCGAACAAATCCCAGGTACCCTTCAACTATCAGCAGTCTCCTAACAAACATATCTTTGAGCCCAGACATGGACTTTTCAGGACAGCCTTGGCTTCACAGATGAACTACAGGCACTAGCAAGAGACCCCATGTCCTAATTCTACCGTAAGTGGCTATAAGTTCTCATACACGGACACAACACACAGGGTGAGTCTGGAACTGAGCCGGCCTTAAGGGCAGCATCAAAGCTAGGTTGAGGCCTGCACAGCCAGTCATTCAGCAAAAGCTTTACCAACAGTACTAAGATGAAACTTGATTCAGAAAGGAAACAAACTAACACTTAACTATTTGGAGTCACCAGCCCCCGGTGGTGACAACACGAATGTCTCAGGGCTAGTTCTGTCCTTGTCCTCGCAGGCTGCCAGAGCGAACCACACCAGGAAAATACCTCTCAGGTAATTTTCAAGTGTTCTCAGCATTGTTAAGCCACTTTAGTGGAGGTATCAGATTGGTCTGAATAAAACCCCCACACGGAGGCTAGAAGTGAAGACCAAGGGCCCGTGAAGGAACCTGGTGCAGTGGTAAAGCAGGACAGGAGCGGGGAGGAAGGTATTCCTCCAAAGGCAGTTGTGTTCGTCGGGAACACCCCAACCGGCCACATGCTCTGTAACTGTTCCTGGCATAGGCAAAATAAAGACCAAAGTTGAATCTGCTTTATAATGAGAAGGAAGCAGCTGGCATTTCCAAATAGTCTGTTTCTCAGTTTACAAAGATGGGATTAAATTGCTAGCAGACTTCCCCAGCAGCCACATTTGGCAGGCCTGTAGGTCAGAGAAGGTCTGGCAAGATACTCACAGGTGCTCCAGGCCTTCCAACCCCGAGAATGCTCTCTTAGCCACGGACTTGATCTTGTTTCCAAACAGAGTCCTGCAGTTTCCAAACATACAGAAAAAGGAGGGGAGGGGAGCAGACAAGGGAGGGTTGGGAGAAAGAGCATACAATTAGGGCAGTGCTATCTGATAAGTCTGTCCAATGAGAGACAGGTGGAAATCTGACCTTTGCTGAGATGAAGGGTCTAAAGTATGAGGGCCTTCCCCTTTTCTGAAATGAAATACTGTTATCTTTATTAGAATTTAATAGTGATGACAGGCTGGAATTGCATATACCATCTTGCCTAAGAAGGCCCATTGCGATGTGAAGTGGAAATCACCTTGTCCAACCTGAGCTGTCCCTCAAGACCACCCAAGGGGAAGGGGGTAGAGGGGAGGCTTAGCAATGGTCTCACAGGAGAGAGGGGACTGATCACTGTTTCAGTGAGAGGAAGCAGTCAGAGAGGGTAATGAAAACTCTGGAAATAAGAACTGCAACCCAGTTCTGAAAATTACATTCTAAGGATAAAGGCTTCCAACAAAGGGAATAAAAGAGTTGGAAAATGGGTCTGTCCAGAGGTCTTGATAGTTCTTTGCACATCAGGTGCATACTGGCTGGCTGCAAGGATGTAGCTACATGAGCTACTGGCCATGCCTTTGAGAATGACCCCCTTAGGTTGTGCAGGGGACACCAGAGTGCTCTGACCCTGGAACTGATAGGATGCCAGTGGGCCACAGGGTCATTAAAGCCCAGCTAGAAGAGTCCTCAAAGGTGAGCCTCCAAGATTATCTAAGTTCGTACCCGCGGACTACACATGCATGAGTACAGTGCTCCTGTTAGTTTGTTTCTGTACAAAGGAGCACCTAATGTGTGCTAGACGTTAAGGACTAAAATGATCAAGGTTCTGGTTTTCCCTCTTCATTATCAGATACTCTGATGAAAACCTGCCAAAGCACACATTCCCTCTACCTCCTGTTGGCACAGGGCAATGTTCTGCCAGTGAACATTGATGGTAGAGCTGACAATCAGATATCTGGGCTTTTAAATAGGATTGCCGAGAGAGCTTGTTAAACAGAACATGGATTGCTAGCAACCAACTCCTGGAAATTCTACGAATTAACAGGTCTGGGATAGGGGGTCCTTGGCCAACGGGTGGAGATGGTCAGGGCACCTCCCTTGGAGAAGGCTGATCTAGGGAGGATTCCTTGTCCAGGAGCCCACTGGGAATTAGTGGAAAGATTTGGGCTAGGTCAGCTCTACCTTCAAACCTACACTGAGATCAGTGCTCACGAGAGAAAAGCAAGCACCAACCCCAGGATGGTAGGGCAGCATGAGTATTGTCCACCACACCGGCCCTGAGCTTCAACCTGATTGTAAAAGGGCTCCTAGGGGACCCCCTAGGCAAGTACCAGGGATGCTGCCTTCAGGAACACAGGATCACACCCCAGAAGAGACCCTGCAGATGCCAAGCAGCCACAAAAGGAAGTACTTTCTCAGCCTACTCCCATGGGCCTCACACACCTGTGAGGCCAACTTCTTGGGCAACCACACCACCAGGGCTTCCCAACCCCATTTCATAAGAAACAGACCCCGTCTCTCAGGTCTTCTAGTAAAGTGCCATCACAACTCTAGGGTTCAGCCTTCAGACAAAGCCAGCTCTGTATCCTGCCTCCGGAGGGTGAAAGGCCAAAAAGGCCAAAGACCCCTTTGCTTTTTCTTTCTCTCAGAGGCAGTCTACGTGGATATGAAAACAATCTTATCCTGAAAGCGTTTCCACAACTTCTCTCAACACAGAAAACCTGGTGGCCATGCTAACCGATGCCCCCTAACCACAAACTGGCCAAGCACACGAGGTACTCAACCCCACACTCTTCTCAGAGCTTTGCCAACTTCACTTACTCAGATCCCCGCCTCCCAGGCTGACTCTCTATGGGCTCCAGGTCCTAGTAAAGCTGTACTGAACTGCTTGGTGAAATCTCCCGTAAACTAGATCCAGGAAAGAGCTGTGCTTTACTTCACCCACTAAACATTAGTCACGCTGGCCTCTTTTACACGGAGGGTAGGCTGTTATTTCCAATGGTGACAATAGCAATAAAACATTGTCAAATTCTCAATTACTCAGGGGCTAATCTTCCTGTTGGTGGATTAAAATTAGTCCTCACATTCTCCCAGACATCTGGGGTTGGGGGTGGAGCTCAGGGTAGTGGATTCTGATGTTTTAATAAAAGGCTGCCCTGTGAGGAGAGCGCTGCGCCTGTGGCCCAGCGCACAAGCTCATTCTGCCCCACATTACAGTAACTGAGACTTGGCTGCACCTGACCCTGGGCCCCCAGAGAAGGGACAGCTGGCCTGACCTCCCTACTACCACCAACTCAGAGCAGTGACCCTGGGAAGTCACGAAGCAAACCCTCTTTACATCTCCTTGCCGATTCCTAAAGAGCTCCCAAAGCAACCCTGGCAGGTGCTAAGGACAAGTGCTAAGGTGGTCCTTGTATTCATGCCTCTGGGAGTAGCCATGACAGGCACAAGCCCTCCTCTCGACACTGAAGAGCATTCCGTGGGCCCAGCTTTACCCACAGCCTAGACCTGCTCCACCTTGTGGAAACGGAGAGGCTCTGTCCGTAAGATATAGAAACAGCTTCCCCCAAACATTCTCCTTCACACACGCCTCCCACATGTAACTCAATCCCCCTCCCTCTGGAGGAATGCCTCAGAGAGAGCTGGAACCCAGGGGCAGGCAAAGGGACTAACTGCTCCTCTCCAATGCTAATCTGCAGGCCAGAAATTCTCCCCTCCCTCGTCACATATGGTGACACTAGGCAGCCCCCCAGCAGGTGTTCCATAAACATTCCAAAACAGGGGCCCTGAGGTAGGTGAGTATAATTATCACAGGCAAACGAGGGTGCAGAGAGCAACACACCACGGTCTAGGAGCATTCTTGCCTTTCCAAGGAGCTGCAGTTTCAAAAATGAAACGAGTTGTATGCAGCAGTTGGAAAAATTAAGGGCTGGGCAAAAGCAACCCAATCTTTATGGGCCTCTTATGGCCCTGCTGCTCTCTTCTATTCATTGTGATTTAAGTCTCACCTCTTGCAGGGTGGGAAGGACCCCAGGTCCTTGAATTCAACTCAGTGAAGGCCAGAAAGAGTTTCCCTCTTCACAATCTAAGGTAAGATAGATCCTAATGCCCCCCACAAGCTCTTCCAAGGCAAGCTCTGACCAAAGGGCTCAGGTGTATCTTCGTGGTGGATCAGTCCAAAGGACAGCCCTGGAGGCACAGCCCTTCTCTCTGCTCATACACTTCCACTTCCCAGTAGACCCCCACAGGCACCAGGCTGCTGCAACAGGCAGCTGAGCCTGTGGCCATTCTCCCAGCCATGGCCACACAACTGAGGCCCCTGGCAATGCTCCGAGGAGGCCAAGTGGAGGAAGAGATCAAAAGCAGCATTTCTTCTCTCATTCCTTCATTCCACAAATGTTTACTCAACACCTACCATATGCCCAACCCAGAGATTTTTTACTAGAGCTTTGTACTAGGATCATGTGGAAGCATTTGCTTCTCTTCTGCTTTACATGTGGAAAATTCTAAACACTACTTAGGTAGACAGAAGAGTATCATGGAATCCCATGTACCCTTCATACATCTCCAGACCATCTGGGTAATTTAGAATCCAATTTGCAGATATCATATCTTTTTGTTTTTTAGCCAGTGCAATAAGGATTTTTTTTTTTTTTTTGCTTTTACAACATAACCACAATACCAAGACACCTAAAATAATTGCACATATTCAATCATTCTTAGGAATTACTGCCAATATCCCCATTTCCCTCAATTATCTGTCTTTTTAAAAAATTGTGGGCAGATCCTCAAGCCCCAAGATTCTGATTCAGAGGGGCGGAGGGGACTACGGCAGACTGAGAATCTGTATGATTTCAGGTCACTTTGGAGACCAGTGCTTTAGTGGAGCCCAGGATGGAGTAACCCAAATGAGAGGATTAACTCCAACATCATGGAAATCTAGATGGAACCGCTGAACTAGTCCTGCAGGTCCAAGAAGGCGAAAAGACAAGGGAACACAGAGGCAGAAAGCGGCTAAGAGTGTAGGTTGATTTATGCACAGCTAGAAGCCTGGATGCCCAAGGGCCAACCTATTCACATGGGCTGTCTTCTCAGGGAGGCAGGGCCAGTGGGGGAGCCTGCTGGAAGTCCAAGACACCTGAGAACCAAAACGCCGGGTTCTACTCGATGGACATGCCCCACAAAACGTCCTTTCCCTACTTCACTCCTCAGTTAGCTCCAAGGTGAGGCGAGTTAGGCAGCAAATAATTAGGCTTGTGTTCAATGACTGCGCTGGTGCTTCCCACAACCACAACCACCAGCCACACTCCAAGCCTGTGGCTCGGTTAATAACAGGCCTATGGTACTGAGGAATGGAAGGGGGAACTGTGCTGTTTACATATAAAGGACTACTGAGTGGCTGCAAGAAGGAATGAAGTTGCAAGGCATGCAACTTGGTGAATGAACCTTAAGGACAGTATGTTGAATAACATGTCAGAAACACACATACATACACACACACTCATAAAACAGGCCTATGCCCCAGGCCACCTTGCTGCTCCTGGCTTTTCCCATGTGTGGGTTAAAGGGTAGGGGACTGGGGGTGGGGATAGGCTCAGGAAAGAAAAAGAGGAAAAGACTGACAGGCATTTCTGATGTACTATCAGAGTACAGGATGCTCAGGAAGAAACACAATCCACAGTCTCAAAATAGCTTATTCTTAATCAGCACTCTTATAACTGGTGTGGAAAACCATACTAAACAACCTAGAAGCATTTACTACACAAAAAGACTCCCCACCACAGGCTTTCCTAAAACCTCGAGAGCCAATGCTGCTTTAAAAATATTTACTTTACACTTGCACTTTGGAGGCAGGGTGGGCTCTTGCTCAGTTCACTACCAATGGGAACGGGCCCTCCTCCAAGCCTTCTCCCCGAGTTGCTAATAAACAGGGAACAAGCACTCCAATTCTGTGCCCAGATGTTCCTGGGCAGTGTCTACAGAAGGTACTATGAGCAGTGAGGCCAGATGCAGAGAGAAACTGGGTGGGACAAGGGAGAAAGAACATGGTTTTGGAATCAGACGAGCAAATCCTGATGGTGCCACTTGCCAGCTGTATGGTCTTGGCCAAAATCCCTTCACTGTTTCCTCAACTATATAAGGCAGCATAATACAGACTGCCAGATATATTAAACCATACACAAGTGAATAGCAGAGTAACCATCAAATTTTAGGTATTTTAAATACCTTTACAAATAGCTAGTACTAATACTCTTGGTAATGACAGTTTCCATTTAGGTTTATAATTGATGCTGAAAATATTGACAGAAGCCTCAAAAGCATTACAAGGTAACTCAGCTTCTAACATTTTACAGATTCTAGAAACTGAGTCACAGAGCCAGACTCCTCTGTGAAAAGAACAACAAAAAATGTGGCTGCTTTCATGGGAATCACAAGTTAGGGAGGAGAGAAGATCCAATAGCCAAAGAACACTGGGTCTTTGGCCCCAAGGAAACCAAAGCCCAGAGAAGCAAAAAGACCACTGGACAAGTCAGAAGACGGGTGTCTTCCGCTTTCAGATTTCTCTCCCCAACAAAAGAAGATGCATGCAGGAGCCAGCTCTCCACTGTCTGGGCCAAGAAAGGAGCGTCATATGAGAGCTCCACGTGACGCGCAGATACTCACAGCTTACTCAGGCTGTCGAGCCCCATAAAAGCTCCACTGGTGTCCTCTATGGTGCCTGAAATCTCATTATGGTCCAGATCCCTAGGGAGAAGACAGAAAGAGAGCTCACCAGCCAGTCTGAGTTCTTCAACATGAAGGGGGGGATCAAAACCTTCACTAAACAAAGGTTTTGTAACTGTGAGGCTGAAGACATCTAAGTGTACTCAAGGTGCCCTACCATAATGTTTGGTTCAGAGAAGAGCGATCGATGAGCCCCGAGAAGCCCAATTTTGCATACCGTGCAGTGCAGCCTGACTTTCTCAGCGTTCCAATAAAGCTGACACATGCCTAAAATATGAAGCTTCCCTACACTCCATCTGCTGCTTCCCAGTCAGCCAAGACCGAGCCCCAGGGAAGGGAGGGGGTGCAGGCAGCGGACGGGAAAGCCACCTCCAGGGAGAGGACATCTGGCCCTTGGCACCAAGAATCAGCCCGAAGTGTTCCTTAAGGTTCCTCTCTGCTCCCACACAAACCAGAGTCCCTTTTCCGAACTTGACCAAGAAACTGTGAAAGGCACAGGATAAAAAGGGACAGCCAAGAAAGAAGCTTGGCACGGGGCCCTCCATGTGGGCAAGTGGGTTTGGTCCCCAGAATCCCCACCTCCTCACAAAGCCTTCATAGGCGGCTAACTGAGCCAGAGGAGACATCTGGGTGCTGAGTCAGACCTGTGACCCACTTGCCAGGATCAGAGGGACGAAGCCAACTTCTCAGCCCAGTCTCCTCTAACAAAGCAAATCACAAGGCCAATGAATCAGCTTCCTTCCCCCGCTTCCAAGGCAGGTCACATCCACATTTCCTGGGCGAAATGTCCCACCTGGCCAAGAGGCCCCTACTCTGCCACACATTCAGCCTCTCCAACTTCCCACAAGGTTCTTGGTTCCTAAACTTTCCTCTTCTGAGCCTCTGCAGATGTAGGCCAGAAACAGAAGGGGTCCTGCTAGTGGCCTCAAGAAGGAATCCACACTGCCAGCAGGGAAGGGAGCTTTGATTGAAAAGTGTCCTTTGTTCTATTAGCAGGAAGCTCAAAGAACTAAGACTCTGCTGCTGGAAGGGACTCCTTTCAATGGGTTCCTCTCTATTTATCTTCATACTGAAAACCCAGGGACCCAGGGCTATGGCTTTGTGTGCCTGTCTCCCTGCTTCCAGCACTGGCTGCCAAAGTTTTTCTCTTCCTTCTGGCCCACTCAGTCTGAATGTTCCTGGCCTTGTTAATCAGGCCTTGCAGGGCCTCCCAAGCTGACCTCGGCTTGAATAGCTCGGCATCCAGCCTCTTCCACACTCCCCAACGACGGCTCAACATTAAAGCCGCCCCTGCTCTTCTCCACCAGGTGCACGTGCAAAAGCCTTCCTCCCGACTATATTACAACAGGCCCCCCTCTCTGCAGTGGGGCACTCCTGTGAAAGAGTCTGCAGAACCAGGACCCACTGTCTTTTGGGAACCACATGCCCCCACCCGCTTTGGGGGCTTTACACTGATAGCTGCTGGGGAGTACTTAGTTCCTGTTAGCCAACAATTGAAAGTTTTGTGAAAATCCCAGGAAAGCATCCTGCAGCAACTTCATTTAATTAGGAAATTATGACTTTACCAACCCAACTTTGTTAGGTGACTCCGAATGAGGCTCTCTTGACAATGAGGCATTCTGGACACGGAGTATGCCAGTCCCGAGAGATGAACTCTTGGCTCAGATAGAAAATATTCAGGACAAAGCCTCCACACATGGAAGACCCAAAATTGGGAGGGGTGACCCCAAGACTGCTCGAAAATCTCAGCCTGGAGAAACTGTCCCAACCACAGGACTTCAAGGACCTACCAAGCACACTGCAAGAATTACCACCTGGTAGCAATGCTCTGTTTAAGAGCTGTCACCACTCTTGAACTCTGAGGGGAGCAAGAGACATTTTTCTGCACAACCAGTCCCCTTTCAGTTGATTTATATAATCAGACTGTACACATAGCTGTTTACCTTTAGAGCCAATTCTGACTCAAAGCCAATTAGAATAGGATTCAATAAAGTTGTTGCTGCCCTCCCACCTGGGTACCCCCTCTTCCTTCCATCAACCCAACCATGAAAGACGTACAAGACTCGCAGGTTCTTGAGTCCCTTGAAGGCGCCTTCTGCGATGTGGCTGATGGAGTTGTGGCTGAGTCGCAGGACATTCAGGCTACTCAAGTCGGCCAGGCTCTCCTCATCTAGCCGGGTGAGGTTATTGAAGGACAGAATTCTGAGGGGAAGTGGGGGGAAAGCACAGGGCATCATCACATCACACGCCCTCTCCTTTCATGAATATTGAGGCACAGGTGTCAAGGTGGGAAATGGCACTCACTCACAGACACAGCACTACAAGAATCCCAATGGCATAACTAATTAGGCCTAAAGTCCAGACAGAGTGACTGGGCTAGTCTTGTAGGCCATGGGGAAGGGGGGATCCGTGAGGACAACACGAGTCACAGAACTGAGGAAGCCTCAAGCCTCCAGACCCTCCGAGCCAGAGTCAGTGGCAGGTCCTGACTCAGAACCAGGTTAATAAAGACCTCTCACTGCAGCGACCCGGCATCTGGGCAGGACCTGTCAACCACAGTGTGGCAGCCAGGCTCCCTAGATGAGCCAGCAGAGGGCACCTTGAGCCACTGCCCCAGACAGGCCTTCCCCAGGAGCACTGCCCACCTGACCCAATGCGACCCCCCAGACCTAGGTCTCGGGCCCAGGCTTCCTGGTCCCCATCCGAGTCAGCCTCTTAGCAGGACCCACCACTGTATGCGGCACAAGGAACAGCCATACACCTTCCCTGACTGCCAGAACCAAATCGGCCTTCGTAGCACCATTCCCCCTCCACCTCTGACACAGCCCCAGAGTGGCGATCTGGTAGGCCAGTCAGCTCTGTCGGAAAAAATGGGAAATGTAGACTGGACAGGAAGGAGGAAACTAAATGCGGAAGTTGTCCTGAGATTAACAATAATTAATACTCTCTCCTGGACAGGGAGGGGGTTTGCCTTGGCTACCCTTATCATGCCAGGGTTATTGATAATGAAAGCTGCACAGCCAGCAGGCAGCAGGGCGCAGCAACAATTCTTTCCCTCCTGGAGAAATAAAAGTCAGGTGCCTGTTGGTCACGAACACCTGGCAAGAAATCAGAATTACATCCTCAACTGCAGTGAAAGGGGAGGGAAACACATGCCGGAAAGTAACCCTAAATCTGGCTCCGAGGTTACCCGGATATAGGGCCTTCTCTGCCCCCCTTGAAAAGGGCACAGCAGCCAGCTTCACGCTGCTCACCAGCCGGGGGAGGTGCACAGGAAGCCCAAAGGGCTGCTCAGAGTAGGTGTGCCTTGTACACCTGAAGCTTACACACCCTCAGGTGCTTCTCATCCTCAGAGAGGCTGGAGGGGTCCAGAAGTCGTCCTCTGCCTCCCCACAGCTTGCAGCCTTGGCCGACAGAAAGCAATGTGTCCTGGGATGCAGGCACTGCCACAACCTGGGTCAAGAGCCTGTTAGAAGCCACCTGACACCCACATGGAAATAACATACAACTGTGTTGTCCTGAGGTGCCAGGAAGCTAAATCATAGGTGGTGACACTAATACACACACATTAAGAAAATCCAAGGAAAGTGAATGCAAAAAGAGAGGTAGGATTATTGATTTTTGCACTGGATAATGATGGCCTTGCTGAAATATAAACTGATGACTGCTGGGTAGGGAATGGGGGAGAGCATATAAAAGAGGGAGAAAGAGGAAGAAGGGGTGGGGGG
>PVIY010006010.1:49350-90525 GCA_004026745.1 Myrmecophaga tridactyla | reverse complement strand
AATCATCATCAAGAAACATGGCTACTGGAACACAGCTCTACATTTTCAGGCAGTTCCCTCCAGCCTCTCTGCTACATCTTGAACAACAAGGTGATATCTACTTAATGCATAAGAATAACCTCCAGGATAACCTCTCGACTCTGTTTGGAGTCTCTCAGCCATTGACACTTAGTCTCATTTCACTCTTCCCCCTTTGGTCAAGAAGGTTCTCTCAATCCCTTGATGCCCAAACAACAATCTTTTGAATGAGGTAGAAAACACATGGGTGTTGACAGTCTTTTCCTTCATGCCTCACCTGTATTATACAAATAATCGCGTGTATCTACCCAATTATTTAATTTAAAAGTCTAAAGAGAAAGAGAGATATCCATTTCCCACTCCGTTTTATTCCCAACTATCTGTAACAAGCTTCTCCTGCCTAGAATGCAATTCTCCAATTTTGCTAGGGTAATAATTGTATTCATGTTTATTCTCCAAAACTTTTTCCCCAAATCCCATATTGGCGGCTAAATATGCCCCTCTGCAGCCCTCCTCGCAAACACTCGTATCACACCTCTTTTGTTCTCTGCAAATACACAGTCATCATTATAGTGTTTCTTCCTAACATGCTGCAGATATCTTGCTTCTATCTCTATCATGGGATTGTGAGCTCCTGTAAAGTAGATATTTTCCCTTTTTATTTTGTATTTCCATGCCTGGCTCAAAGTTGGTGCTCAATAAAAGTTAAATTGAAAGTCACCTGAAAGTAAAGCTGAATCTCTGACTCCATCCCAATCACTCGTAGAGGTAAGAGGCAAGAAAGGGTTGAAGGATGTCTGACTAAGGAGAAAGATGAGCAAGAGAAAACTAAACCTGAAGTGCCTATGAATTCTACTAGGGTTTTAAACAATTCTGGTCTTTCTCCCACAATTCTGGCTAGAAATTCTGCTTGCTCTGTCAGTAGGCCCTGTGCCTCTCTACTTCCAAGTCTTGACTTCAATCCTCCTTTCTCTTGCCATATGGAATACCTGCCTTTGCCTCCTGCCCATTCTCACCAAACTCAGGTATTAAAGCATGGCTTAGACTTAGCAAGACAATTTACTCATTCACTTCCAATCCTTAGGAATCATTCAATTAAATTAATCCATCATTGATTAAGCTGGTGAGTAAGTACACATTTTACATTTTTACAATTTCCATTGCCCTTTAATAGGCCTTGAAATAGGAAGCCATTTAGGACTTGTTTCTGCATTCACTGGGGGTGTTGGTATTTCCGAGGAAAATATTTGTTATATAAAATAGAACAAAACACATCAAGAATAACTTTGGGGACGGATAGTGATAAACAAAGGCCCATTATTCATAGGATGTAGTTCTCTTGGAAGTGAAAATCATGCCCTTGTCCGTACCCCCACTGAGAAAGAACCAGAAATACATCTCTGCAGCATGCTCTCCAGAGGATATATTCCCTCAGGGCTGAAAAAAACAGTCTTCTATGAGCATCTAATATGTATTCAACTCTAAGGAACTAGAGATAGAGCGATAAACATAATGCTTTTTCTTGACCTTCTACACTATGAAAATTATTTGGGGAGAATAACTAATAGACCCATTAAAGCAGTAAATAATCTAAGGGTGCCATTCCCTTCCACTGCAAATGGTACTGAGCATGTGTGATTTATAAAACATCCTGCTAGACACTGGACATACTCAAGACTGAATTACATAGAGCAGCCAATTCGCACAGGTAATTTGAATACCTGCCAAGCCTGCTCTCCTTCCACTGCTCCCCTAGAACCTAGCATAGTACTTTGAACAAGTTCAGAGCTCAAACTAGCTGCGTTTCAGAGAATAATGGCAGCCACATATATGCAGAAGCTGGTGGACAGTTTCTGATGCCCAAATATCCTGATGGCTTTGAAAGTACATAGGGCAAAGACATGGTTTCATGTATATTTTATGTATATTTATTTATTTTTATTTTTTTAACATTTTTACTGTATAGTATAACATATATACAAAGCAAAGAAATAAATAAAGCAATAGTTTTCTCAAAGCACTCTTCAAAAAGTGGTTACAGGACAGATCCCAGAGTTTGTCATGGGCTACTATACAATCCTTTTGCATTTTTCCTTCTAGCTACTCCAGAATATAGGAGGCCAGATGCTTAAATACTTTTTTATCATCACAGTCGACTTTTTTTTCCTTCTTTTTTTGTGAATAATAACATACGTACAAAAAAGCTATAGATTTCAAAGCACGGCACCACAATTTGTTGTAGAACACATTTCACACTTTGACATGGGTTACAATTTCACAATTTTCGGTTTTTACTTCCAGCTGCTCTAAAATACTGGAGACTAAAAGAGATATCAATTTAGTGATTCACCATTCATATTCATTTGTTAAGTCCTATCTTCTATGCATAATTCCATCATCACCTTTGATCTTCCCATAGTTCTCGCTGAGGTTGTATGGGTTATAGCAATTTTAAATTTTTTATATTGGAAGGGTCTGTCACTAACATGGGGTAGGGAGATGGAATTTATCTGATGTTCTGGAGAGGCTGAGCTAGGTTTCAGGACTCATCTGGACAAGGGATCCATTTGGAGGTTGTAGGCTTCTGGAAAATTACTCTAGTGTATGGAACCCTTGTGGACTCTTATATATTGCCCTAGGTGTTCTTCAGGATTGGCTGGAAAGTTCCTGGTTGGGGGTTAGCAGGTTATGATAGGTGACAAAGTCTACCTGAAGCTTATGTAAGAGCAACCTCTAGAGTATCCTCTCGACTCTATTTGAACTCTCTCTGCCACTGATGCTTTATTACTTACACTTCTTTCCCCCCTTTTGTCAGGATGGAAAATTGTCTGGATTCATCCCTGAGAGTCCTCTCCCACATCGCCAGGGAGGCTTTCTTCCTTGGATGTCATGTCCCACCTAGGGGGCAGGGCAATGATTTCACTTGCAGAGTTGGGCTTAGAGAGACTGAGGCTGCATCTGAGCAACAACAGAGGTCCTCCAGAAGTAACTCTTAGGCATGCCTATAGGTAATCTAAGCTTCTCCACTATCTACATAAGCTTCACAAGAGTAAGCCTCATGATAGAGGACTTGGCCTATTCATTTGAGTATCCCTAAAGTTTGGCACAGTCTCAGGGGGTTCCCCAATGGTAAGGTTTAATAGTTCCATATTCTTTCTTCCCTCCCTCAGGGGACTTTGTCAATACTTTTTGATTATCTGCTTATATACTCCAAGATGTTTCCAGGCATTAGAATAACCTATAAAGGATTAAAGGACCTCTTTCTTATTCTGTGCTTCCTGTGCTTCAGTTGTTCAAATGAGCTATACAGATAGGTTGAAGTAGATTCTGCACTACAGAAAATTTCAGTTCCAGATCAAATAAACCTTTATTCCAATGGTCTCAAAGAGTATGTGTGGTTCTAAAATATAGACACTGTCTTCCTTATCCTTATGTTCTGAATTACTTTAACTTCAACCTGTTCAGCTTTGTTCTTATCTCTAAATATCAGGATATATATATATATAAAACAGCCTCTCAAAATCCAGAAATAATAATCACCACTCCAGACTTAATGTGTCTGCTCTAAAAGCTTATAATCTAGGCCCCTGTTTTCTTATAAGCATTTTCTAAAGGTGACCATACCATTGTTGTTTTTTGTTTCTGGCCTATTTTGTCTCACCAAATGTCCCACATGTTCATTCACATCATTGCACACCTCAAGACATTCTTACTTTTTGTAGCGGCACAGCCTTCGTTCATAAGTGTACACCATCGTCTCCCAATCTACCTCTCCGTCAGTGCATCCTTCAGCCACCTGCATTCATCCCACATCAGGTAGAGGGCCCAAAGTCCACAGTCCATCAACTTTAGATCATTTCATTGTTCCCAAGAGACAGAAAACCAATAAACACACCTTCACCAAATACAACATCCACTTAACTCTTGTTCCTCACCCCATTATTTACCTCTACTGCTGCCGTGGTGGTGCTGATGGTTTCCTTTTGAGCATAGCTCATAGCATACAATAGCACTTTTCCCCCTGTACCCTGGACTTAAACACTCTTTATACAAGAATTATATGTTTGAAGTAATTCTTACGAGAACTCATTCACATTTCTAGTGTGAGTCAGTGGGACATGTAGGTCTATAAAACCCCTTTCAACCTTGTTCATCTTCAATATGGTAATATTACTTCCAGACCCACTAGAGAATCACCTTCACTCCTATCTATTCCCTTACATTGGAGTCCAACCTCATTAGCTAATGGTTCACCCATCTTTAGCTTCTATGTATCTCTAAGTCCCCTATATTCTATAATATAAGCTTCTGATTATACCATAATACTAGTCATAAAAGTGGAATCATACAGTATTTGTCCTTTTATGTCTGGCTAATTTCACTCAGCATTATGTCCTCAAGGCTCATCCATCTTGTCATGTGCTTCATGATGTCATTTTGTCTAACTGCTGCATAATATTCCATCAAATGTATATACTACATTTTGTTGAGCCACTCGTCTGTTGATGGGCATTTGATTTGTTTCCATCTTTTGATGATCGTGAATAATGTTGCTATGAACATCGGTGTGCAAATGTCTGTTCGTGTCATCGCTTTCAGCTCTTCTGGGTATATACCAACTAGTGCTATTGCTGGGTCATAGGGCAACTCAATATTTAGTTTCCTAAGGAACCATCAAACAGTTTTCCGTAGTGGCTGAACCATTATACATTCCTACCAGCAGTGCATCAGTGTCCCAGTTTCTCCACATCCTCGCCAACATTTACAGTTTTCTGTTTGTTTAATAGCAGCCATTCTTATAGGTGTGAGGTGGTATCTCATTGTAGTCTCGAGCTGCATTTCCTTTATAGCCAGGGAAAATGGCATCTCTTCATGTGCTTTTGAGCCATCTGTATTCGCTCTTTACAAAAATGCCTATTCATATCTTATAGCCCATTTTATAATTGGGTTGTTTGTTCTTTTGTTGTTGAGTTGTATGATTTCTTTGTATATATAGGAAATCAAACCTTTGCCTTATATGTGATTTCCAAATATTTTCTCCCATTAAGTTGGCTGCCTCTTCACTTTTTTGACCAAGTCTTTTGAGGTACAGAAGCATTTGATTTTGAGGAATTTCAATTTATTTTTTCTTTTGTTGCTTGTGCTTTGGGTGTTAAGTTTAGGAAGCTACCTCCTATTACTAAGTCTTAAAGATGTTTCCCTACATTTTCTTCTAGAAGTTTTATGGTGCTATTTCTTATATTTAGGTATTTGATCCACTTTGAGTTTATTTTTGTGTAGGGTGTAAGATATGGGTCCTCTTTCATTCTCTTGGTGATTGATATCCAGTTCTTCCATGCCTAATTATTGAAACGACTATTTTGACCCAGTTCAGAGGCTTTGGGTGCCTTGTCAAAAATCAGTTGCCATAGATTTGGTGGTCTATTTCTGTACTCTTGATTCGATTCTATTCATCATTGCTTCTGTCTTTGTGTAAGCATCACGCTGTTTTGACCACTGTGGCATCATAATAGATTTTAAAGTCAGGGAGTATTAATCCTCCCACTTCATTCTTCTTTTTAAGGTTGCTTTTAGCTATTCGAGGTCTCTTTCCCTTGAGTAGTTAGCTTTTGGTAGTTAGCTTTTCCAAATCTTCAAAGTAGGTTGCTGGAATTTCGATTGGTACTGTGTTGAATCTGTAGATTGACTTGGGGAGAATTGACATCTTAACTATATTTAGCCTTCCTATCCATGAGCAGGGAATGTCTTTCCACCTATTTAGATCTCCTTTGATTTCTTTTAGCAATGTTATGTAGTTTTCTGTGTACAAGTCCTTTAGGTGCCTAGTTAAGTTCATTCCTAAATATTTGATGCTTTTAGTTGCTATTTTGAATGGAATTTTCCCTTAACTGACTCCTCAGCTAGGTCATTGCTTGTATATAGAAATGTTACTGATTTTTGCACATTAATTTTATATACCGCCATCTTGCTAATTTGTTGATTAGTTCAAGGAACTTTGCTGTAGATTTCTCAGGATCTTCAAATTATAGTACCATATCATCTGCAAATAATGAGAGGTTTACTTCTTCCTTTCCAATTTGGATGCCTTTTATTTCTTTGTCCTCCCTGATTACTCAGGCTAGAACTTTTAGCACAATGTTGAATAACAGTGGTGACAGTGGGCATTCTTGTCTTATACCTGATCTTATGGGGAAGGCTTTCAGTCTCTCTCCATTGAGTATGATGCTGGCTATCTATCGGTTTTTCATATATTCCCTTTATCATATTGAGGTAGTTACCTTTGATTCCTATCTTTTGGAGTGTTTTTATGAAAAAAGGATGCTGAATTTTTGTTGAATGCTTTCTCAGCATCAATTGAGATGATTATGTGATTTTTCCCTTTCGATTTGTTAATGTGCTGTATTACATTAATTGATTTTCTTGTGTTGAACCTTCCTTCCATTCCTGGTATAAACCCCAGTTGGTCATGGTGTATAATTCTTTTAATGTGCTGTTGGATTCGATTTGCTAATATTTTACTGAGGATTTTTGCATCTATGTTCATTAGGGAGATCAGCCTGTAGTTTTCCTTTCTTATAGCATCTTTACCCGGTTTGGATATTAAAATGATATTAGCTTCATAAAATGAGTTAGGTAGAATTCCTTTTTCCTCAATTTTTGGAAAAGTTTGAGCAGGATGGGTGTTAATTATTTCTGGACTGTTTGATAAAATTCCCCTGTGAAGCCATCTGGCCCTGGACTTTTCTTTCTAGGAAGATTTTTGATGACTGATTGTATCTCTTTAACTGTGATTGGTTTGTTGAGATCTTCTATTTCTTCCTGAGTCAGTGTACCTTGCTTGTGAGTCTCCAGGAATTTTTCCATTTCATCTAAGTTGTCTAGTTTGTTGGGATATGGTTGTTCATATTATCCTCTTATGATTTCTTTTATTTCTTCAGGGTCTGTGGTAATGCACCCCTTCTCATTTCTGATTTTATTTATTTGCATCCTCTCTCTTTTTCTTTGTCAGTCTTGCCAGTGGCCCTTCAATTTCATTGATTTTCTCAAAGAACCAACTTTTGTTTTTATTGATTCTTTCTATTGTTCTTTTGTTCTCCCATTCATTTATCTCTGCTTTAATCTTTGTTATTTCTCTTCTCCTATTTGCTTTGGGGTTAGTTTGGTGTTCTTTCTTCAAGTTCCTCCAGGTTTGCTGTTAAGTCCTCAGTTTTTGCTCTTTCTTATTTTTTAATATAGGCATTTAAGGCAATAAATTTCACTCTCAGCACAGCCTTTGCCACATCCCATAAGTTCTAATAAGTTGTATTCTCATTTTCATTCATCTCCAGAAAGCTACTGATTTCTCTAACAATTCCTTCTTTGACCGACAGGTTGTTTTAGAGTGTGTCATTTGATCTCCATAAATTGTGAATGTTCTCATTCTTTGGTGGTTATTGGGATCCAGCTTCATTCCATTGTGATCAGAGAAAGTGCTTTGAATAATTTCAATATTCTTAAATTTATAAAGACCTGTTTTGTGCCCCAGCATATGATCTATCCTGGAGAAGTTCCATAAACTCTAGAGAAGAATGTATAACCTTGTGCTTTGGGGTGAAATGACCTACATATGTCTGTTAGGTCTAATTCATTTATCAGGTTATTTAACTTCCCTATTTCCTTGTTGATCTTCTGTCTGGTTGTTCTATCTATAAAGGAGAGTGGTATATTGAAGTGTCCTACTATTATTGTTGAAACATCTATCAGTCCCTTCAGTTTTGCCAATGTCTGTCTCATGTACTTTGGAACTCCTTGATTGGGAACAGAAACATTTATGATTGTTAATTCTTGGTGAATTGACCCTTTAATTAGTATATAGTGTCCTCCTTTGTCTCTTATGATGTCTCTACATTTAAAGTCTATTTTGTCCAATATCAGTATAGTTACTCCTGCTTTCTTTTGGTTACAACTTGTGTTGAAAATCTTTTTCCATATTTTCACTTTCAATCTATTTGTATTCTTATGTCTAAGATGAGTCTCTTGTAAACAGCATATAGCTGGATTATGTTTCTTAATCCATTCTGCCCATCTGTATCTTTTAATTGGTAAATTTAGTCCATTAACATTCATAGTTATTACTGAAAAGGCACTTCTTGATTCCACCATCTTATCTTTTTTATTTTATTTGTCAGATCTATATATTCTTTTCCATTTTTCTCTTTGTATTATTTAAATTACCCTTAGTGGTATGCTTCAATTCTGTGCCCTCTTCAGGACCTCCCTCTCCTGTCTTTTTTTTTTCAACCAGCAGAACTTCTTTTAGTACTTCTTGTAGAGCCAGTCTCTTGTTGACAAATTCTTTCAGGACTTCTTAGTCTGTGAAAACTTTAATCACTCCCTCAATTTTGAAGGACAATTTGGCTGGGTACAGAATTCTTGGCTGGAAGTCTTTCTCTTTCAGGATCTTGAATATATCATACCGCTGCCTTCTCGTTTCCAGGGTGCTAGTTGAGTAGTCTGAACTCAGTCTTATTTGGTTTCCCTTGTATGTAGTAGATTGTTTTTCTCTTGCCGCCTTCAGAATTTTCTGCTCCTCTTCAACATTTGACAGACTGATTAGTATGTGCCTTGGGAAAGGCCTATTTGGATTTATTCTGTTTGGAGTTTGTTGGGCTTCTTTGACTTGTATATTTATGTCCTTTATGAGTGCTGGGAAATTTTCCCCCATTATATCCTCAACTACTCTTCCTAGCCCTTTATTCCTCTCTTCTCCTTCTGGGACACCAGTGATTCTTATATTTCTGTACTTTGTTTTGTCTATGATTTCCCTGAGTTCCCATTCAGTTTTTTCCAACTTTTTTGCCATTTGCTGTTTTGAGTCTTTGAAGTCAATTATCCTGTCCTCTATATCACTTTTTCTTTCTTCTGTCTCTTCAACTCTGGTGTTGTGTACCTCTAGTATGTTTTTAATTTGGTCAACAGTCTTTAATCTCTGTGATTTCCACTATTTTTCCATTTATTCTTTCAAATTCCTCTTTGTGTTCTTCTTCTTTCTTCTTGATCTCCTTTATGTCATTTGCTATCCCACTTATTTTATTAAGTAGAGTTGTATGAACATCTTTGTTTAGTCATTCCAACATCTGTATCTCCTCTGGTGTTTTAATTTGGTCATTAGGCAGGGCTTTATCTGTCTGCATTGTAATATGCTTAGTGATCTTCTGCTATCTTCATCGTATGTAAATATTTTGATTGATTTACTTTGGGAGTTGATTTCGTTCAGTAGTCTAAGGCCCTGTGTTTTCTGGATGGTTGTACAGAAGGGAGCAGGGCATGGGGCACTCAGTACAGTGATTTGCTTCAGGGCAGGTATGGGCGCAGGTTGGGGATGTTACACTGATGCTTGTGAACCTGGGCACCCAGCGGCCAGGGAGGATGTAGCTGTGCAGGTACACCGGTCTGGGGTTTGTAACCCTGGTGTGCGCTGGTCTAATGCATGGGGCCCTTTGTGCACATGCATAGAGCTGTGGCAGCAGGTTGGCATTATATACCTTTGTGGATTGGGGGCAGATGTGACCTGGCTGCCCAGGTCAGCACTTTCTCACAGCTGGGGAGTGAGGCTGAGAGCTGTGCATATGCACAGTTCCAGTACTGCTGTAAAGTGTGGTTCCCAGAGCTGAATGACGTGATTGGGGGTCCGTGCACATGTGTGGGCCTGGGAGCGCCGTAAACAGATGTGCTGAGCTCAGGGGGGGCGGGGTGAGGCTGTGCCACACTATGGGCAGGTAGCATGGGTAGCCTAGGTATGGAGGTTTGTGCCCACAACCCTTATGCACTGACAACAGCCTTCAGGGAACAGGGAGGGGGAGGTAGTGCTCGGGAGGGGTTCAGAAGAGGTGGGTTGGGCTGCACTTGGGGTGGGGTAGGGGGCAGGTATGTGCACTGGGGACTGGTATGGTGGGGGTGCCTGGACCATGGGCAATGGGAACAGGTGACGGGGTTCAGGTACATGGGGTATGGGGTGAGTCGCCAGTCACAGGGCTGCGCCATTGAGGGTAGCTCACCCAGAGAAAGCAGCCTGCCTTATTTCCTACTTCCAGGTTCCTGTCCGTGCATTCCTGTGGGCTCCATGCCTCCATGCCAGGCTCCAGCTTTCTGCCTCTCAGTTCCTCGGCCTCTGCAACCAGGGCTGCCCCATGAGGTGCAGAAGGCTCTCCAGGTCAGCTGCACTCCTGAATCACTGCCTCAGTCGCCCTCCTGTCCCTTCTCTAACTTTTCCGTGGAGTAGGGCTAATATCAAACTACTCTAGCTGGCCATCTTCCTGGAAGTTGTTATGTATATTTATTTTAGGATGACTGTCCCATGGTGTCATCATCCATACTCATTGACCCTGGCTTCTTCCAACAGCCTGAACTCAAATATTGCTGAACAGGCTTTTGGGTTGAGTTAGCATAAAATAAGACTTTAGTCAGAATTGCCCTATAAGCACCCACCCACTGGCCTCCACCCCACATCCAGCCATGTCTCAATCACCATCTGAAAAACTGGCTGAGGGTAAAGGGGATCAAATGTGGAAAAGCAGGTCAAGTAGTAAGGCAACTTTCCTCTGATTTCCTGACAACACACGAGGCTTAGAGGCAGGTGGGGTCTCTGACCTCCCAGTCCCCCTTCCTGCAGGGAGTGCACGCTCCATTTTCTGCCTTCTCCGGGGTCTTTGTGTGGACAATGCACCTCCTGTTTTCAGCTGTTTATGTTCTCTGTTTAGAGACAATTGCCTTTTTATAACTTTCTTTAACTTTCAATGACTTCTACACTTCCATGACTTGAAAGCCTGTTTGTTACCTCTTGAAAGATCTTGCTTTTTTAGAAACTAAATATTCTACATGTATAAACCAATTACTTCAGCTTCATGCTCTTCTGAGTTCGTGATGGGAAAAGAAATCATGTATATTGGACATCTATTACAAGCAGCTGGGCAAGACGCTGAAGCCTTCTAGAGATGACCTAATTTAATCTCCCCAACACTTATTTAATCGGCTGTTATTATTCTCCACTGATAAACAAGGAATCTGAGTTTCAGAGAGAAAGTGAATTGCCCAAGCAACTCTACATGAAACCGATCAAAGTTTCAACTAAACTGCAAACCCAAGTTCACATTCTTTGCACTAACCCACCCAGCACCCTTGTTCCTTATGGAAATAGAAACAGGCTCAGGCTTAGGTAAGATAGATTAAATTCTCCCAAAGAAAGTTTATGGAATTTGACTGTGAGAACTTTGTTTGAGAATTAAAAAACATCCCATGGGGGGAAAAAAAGAGTTTGTTGTGTGTGTGTCTGTGTGTCTGTGTGTCTTTGTGGGTGTATGGGTGTGTGCTAAATCTGAGTCCAGCACTTTTACTATATGGACTTTAAATATATTTGCATTTTTTTTTTGCAAATTTGAGTTTCATATTGCGCTTATAACTGGGAATTAAGAAAAAGAGAATGGTCTCTGCAGTTCATTTCTGTAGTGATTCCCTGTAGAAACATAAAATGTAACCTATACTTCCTAAGACAAAACTAAATATAAAATCTGCCACCCTGAGCTGAGTAGTCCTTATGTTAACTCTTGGGAAAGAATGGCCCTTCTCCAGTCAATCCCATCTGGGTCTTTCTATTCACCTGAGATTAATGGATTCAGCTGAGTCACCCTGCCAGCTTCTATCTAGTTAGTTAGCAGTGGAGTTAAAATGCTACAGCAATTTTGTTCCTTAGCTGGAGAAAACATTCAGGAGGAAGATAGAAAGTTATGGAAAAAAGTTGAAGATTTGCTTCTTTTAGAATAAGCGTGGGGCTATTTTATGAGGTATGATTCTAAAATGGCCACATTTGGATGGTCCAGATAAGACAGGGTGTCTACAGATTGGTCGTGGTATTTACTACAGCAGTTGAATGAGCTATTACCACCTCTCTCTTTACGTACGTGGCTTCCCAATGCATTATGTATGCGACTAATGTGTGTGAGTGTGTGGTGTGTATGAGTGTGTTTACCCACTCTGCCTATTTTCTCTTTGGGAACAGGATGGGAGATAGTAAAACTGTTGTTTATGCACTACAAGAAATTAAAGGCTGTAAAATATAAGAATCTCAACCTGCTGCTGCTGCTTCTTTTTTTCCTCTGCAATTGACTCCCTGAAGAATTAAGCTCACAAACGAAGGAAAGGAGGGCCAGGACATCTCTGAAAGCTCATGATTTCAATAGGCATGGCCCTTTTGTGGCAGGCTATAATAATGGCATTCAGGTGACAGGCCAGAGGCCAAAGGCAGGATGAGAAAAGCCACAAACACAAGTGCAGGACATTTGAAATGGTGAGTCCAGGTGATGTCCCTAAAATGAGGATAACTGGGAGGAAGAGAAAAATGGGACGTTAAGATAAACTACAGATGAAGAAGTCTGCCTCAGAGGTCCCTGGAGACAGCATGCCAGTGGATGGCCCACGGGAACGCGTGATGTGAGAGAGCTACAAGCCCAGCCTGTCCTCGAGCAGCACTTCCCTCCACGCTCTGGACTGAAAGGTCACAGGTGTTAGGCCAAGATGGGTAAAGTAACCTTGTGAAACCTTTGAATAGTTGAAAGCAATTAACTTGCATCTCCCAGGAGATGTGCATATAGCATGGGTCTGGGATGTTGATGCAAGAATAGATGGTTGAGCTCATTCATCGTTGGATGTGGCCCTAGAAAAATGACTTCCAACAACAGAGACATATTCTTTGACTAGTAATTGAATCAGCTCCATGAAGGCTGGCCTGACAACAATATGGAAAGACAGACACCCCGGCGGTTGCTTCCCAGCCTTGGAGTTGGAGATAAGCTTTGGCTGTTTAATATTCCAGGGGTCTTCTCTGGTGGTAGGAAGTGCAAAGAATGACTTATAAAAAAGCGATGAGGTTATTTATTTATTTAAGTCCATATCAAGAAATGTGTAATTCTATTTCTAAGAGGCCGAAACAATAGAAGTGTTCTCTGTATATATAAGAATTCAAAACCAATATGTTTTTCCATTTGACCAGAATAAATAAACCAGAGTAACCATTCTTCCAAAAAAAATTATTTTAAAATATTCTGACCTCACATCTAGCAACTTTCCACATTCACAACATACAATCCTGTCACTTAAATATATAGAGGAACAGACATTCAATATGGTGAAGTCAGGAACCCAGCAAATCCTCTCCCCCAAGAAAGGAACAATATAACTGGGCAAAACTGTCAAATATCTCAGGAAACCTCCCCAAGGCCTAGGACAAATTGAGAACTGTTTATTCATGAGATGCTACTGAACCTTGGGCAAGAGCAGTGAAAGCCTAGGTGTACCTGCTTGGAGCTGCTTCTAACCCCTCCCCCTCAATTTGGCCAGTATGGTAGTTCTCCCAGGGCCAAGCCATCCATGAAAAACAGCAGCTTTGCTGCTGGAGATGGCCCACTTGCCTTTGGAGCACAGCTTGGGAAAACCACAGGCCCAGCAACATTATCAGCAATGGAGGCAATCTCAGGGCAAATAAAGAGGTGGGGGCAGGTGGGGAGCTAGAAGCTCAGAGCCCGAGGCTGCAGTTCTGGCCAGGGAAAGCAACTGACTGACAAACTGACCCAAGTGTCCACCAGGAGAATTAGAAATGAGACAGCAATAGAAGTCCTTGATCAGCAACTCACACATGTGCAGGAGGTGGGAGCCCATGTTATTCTCACACCCCTGGCTGGCTGTGAGATGGGGGCACGTGCAGAGGAGATGTGAGAGGGCTGATGGAAAGTAAGGCAAGGGAAGGCTTGAAAACTGCAGAACTTAGAATGTTCAGACCGAATAGTTCCTTGGCAGAGGGTAGAAGTCTTACTGGCTAAAAATGTTTGAGTACAGCCTCTGATCCATCATTAGATGACCACGAAGCTATGCAGAATTTGGGGATAATTCCCATCTTAATAATATTGAATATTGTGGTCCATGAGCAAGGCATATCTCTGCATGTATTCATATCTTCTTTAATTTCTCCCAACAATACTTTGTAATTTTCAGGGTGTAGGATTGTCACATCTAGATTCAGACTTATCCCAGAGTATTTCATATTTTGTTATGCAATAGAAAGGGTATTCAAAATTTTAAATTCTGATTATAACTAGTATGTAGAAGTACAATTGATTTTGTGTATTGATCTTGTCTCCTGCAACCTTTTAAATTCACTTGTCATTTCTAGTAATTGTTATTTTTTGTAAATTACAACAGATTTTCTTTATAAGTTGTCAGGTTGCCTGCAGAAGGAAAGTGTTAACTCTTCCTTTCCAGCCTTCGACTTCTTTTTTTACCCAGTTGCACTCGCTACGACCTACACTGTTGAACAGAAGTGGGAAGAATGAACATTCCTGTCTTATTCCTGTTGTAAAGGAATAAGATCTTTAAAAATTAAATATGATGTTAATTGTGGAGTGTTCATAGATGGCCTTTATCAAGGTTTAGGAAGTGTCTCCTTCTATGGGTTTCTGAGAAATTTTATCAGGAATGTATATTAAATTTTGTGAAATATTTTTCATGACTCTCAAGATAATAAAATGTTTTTATTTGCTTGTCAATATGGTGAGTTACATTGATTGGTTTGTGAATGTAAAATCAACCCAGCATTCCTGGGTGAAGTCCTACTTGGTCATGCTGTATTATTCATTTTATTTACTGTTGAATTCATTATGTCAAAATTTTGTTTAGAATTTATGCATCTATTTCATAAGTAATATAGGTCTGTTGTTTGCTTGTGAGATCTTCAAGTATAGAGGATATCCTCCTGTTCAATTTTATGAAATTTTTGTGTAGAATTGGCAGTATTTCTTCCTTTAATGTTTAGTAGAGTTCACCTAGAAATTCAATTACTGTCATTGAAATAGAGCTATTCCATTTCTTCTTGAGTTAGGTTTTCTAGTTTGTGTCATTCAAGGTATTTGTCCATTTCTTCTAAGTAGCAGATTTCTTTGGCCTACAATTATCCCTACTGTCCTGTTAAACATCTAGCATGTGTACAATTTGTGACAAGTTCACTTTTCTGAATCCTGATATTAATAATTTTGCCTTCTCTCTTTTTTTATGATTATTCAGCAGATGAAATATATCTCCATTTTAATTCTTCTCATGGGAATTGGTTCATTTTAATCCCTTTCTCTATGGATTTTCTGTTTTCTAGTTCATCGATCTCTACTTTAATATTTATGCTTTCTGTACTTGCTCTACTTTTAGTTTTCTCTTCATTTTCTAGTTCTTCAAGGTAGTAGCTGAAGTCATTGATGTGGAACATTTCTTGATTTGTAATGTACACATTAGTGCTATAATTTCTCCTAACTACTGCTTTAGCTGCATCCAACAAAATTTGGTAGGTGTATTTTCATTTTCATTCAGATCAAAATGATTTCTAACTTCTCTTTTGATTTTTCTTCTTTAAATCCTGGGTTATCTAAAAGTATGTTATTGTTTCCAAATATTGAGGATGTTCCAGCAATTCTTCTATTATTGGTTTCCAATTTAATTCCAATTTAATTCTGGTCAGAGAGCATATTTTCTACAACTTGAATCCTTTGATATTTATTGAGACTTGTTTAAAGGTCAAACAACTTTTTTTTCCTGGTAAATATCCCATGGCACTTGAAAAAAATATGAATTATTTCATTCTTGGGTAGAGTGCTCTGTAATTGTTCCTTCGATTTTTTTTCTTTTGCTCCTTCTTTGTCCTTTCCTTCAGGGAGTCCAATTACATGTAAATTAGGCCATTTGAAATTGTTCTGCAGCTTATTTACAGTTTTTGCAATTTAAAAATTCCTTTCTCTATATGCTTCATTTAGGATAGTTTCTACTACTATGCTTTCAACTCAACTAATGTTTTCTTTTGCATGTCTCATCCATCCAGTGTGTATTCATCTCAGACATTATAGTACTCATCTCTAGAATGAGTAAACCCTTTGATTTGGGTCATTTTTATATCTCTCAAATATTACTGCCCTTTATCGCCTGCTGTCCAATACCTTTAAAACCATTGTTTCATACATTTTGTCTGACTTCTGCGTATTAGGAGAGTGAGTCCAGTTACTGTTACTCCATCTTCGCCATATATGGAAGCTGTTATATTGGATTTTAATTACGTGTTTACAATTCTATCTTATTTTCTAGGTCATTAGTGCATTAAGAACAGAAGCCATCATTTATCTTGCATGCACTTTTGCCATCATTAGTATCTCACAACTAGAATCTAAATTCTTTGGCTCTATTTTAACAACAATGATGGAATGAATAAATCCATTGATACATTTATCATCCAGCTGTACCAGTTGCAGGTGAGTGTTTGATGACAGAGTATCTGCTTATGCCAGGGCTCTAAGTATCATCATTTTGGTTCTTTTCTATGGTATCAGACTTTATTTTTTAAATGTAAAAGCATGGGGAAGCTGTGGAATTGATTTGATATCTTATTGGTACCAATACTTTGTCTCACCTAGAGCAGGTATTCCAGTGGGGGGTGTCAGTGCATCAGGTATATGTTTCAGTGGGAAGTAAGAGAAAAAACCTAACATCAATTACTTGCCTGGTTACTTCGCCCTGTCTTATTGAATAAGATGCTTACTTTAAGCAACACAAATGGTATTGATTCAACATTGGAAAAAGACAAAGAGGGATAGTTGACCTGTACAAATATTGCACTGGAATCCCAAATATTCGTGTTAGCTCTTACCAAATCCCCAATGTGGAAAAGTCCAGAAGCAGATAGAGCAGTTTAACTTGCCTCAATTTAATCAGGATTTTAAAAACAGTAATACCAATATTGAAACTACTTCTAGAGAACTAGAAAGCAATGGATTCAAATTAAAGTAAAATTGTTGTTACTTTCTGAATTTAGACACTAATGTTAATTTTTTTGCCTCTGTATTAATTCTGTATACATGATTTTAAAATTTTAATTAACAATTGTTTTTGACTCTTTGTTGTATAGCTAAAGTAATGATGCCTGGGTTTACCATTAACCCAAAAATCAAATGTTGCTATTGATTTGGACTGGTCCAAACTGGCAACTTCAAGGTTGGAGGCGGCGGGCAGATAGAAACATCGCACGTGTTGAAGAAGTTGTGGAAATTATACCCTTAAAGAAGGCTTTTTCAAAAGAAATAAATATGAATTCCCCCACCCCCACCCATTTTTAAAATAGTTTGAGAATATGAGTGAAAACTGAAGAATGATTCTTTCTGTATACCTGGAAATGACAGGCACCACAAGAGCTGAAATTGAAAAATGAGAATCTGGAAGTAGATTATTCTATTCTAGTTGTTCCATTAAAGTAACTTAAGAGAAACGATCATTTTTTTCTGATATCATGTGTACAGTTGAAGCATTCTGCATTGGGAAACCTCTAGTTAAGTTGGTATAATTGAATGTATATGAGAGGCAGAATATAATCGGACATCTTTTGCAAATAATTTAAATGTACGATTGGTTTCTATAGAATGTGAATCATCTGCATACTTGTATATTCTGTTGCATCAAATTTGTGAGCTACTGCCACTGCTGCTGTAGCATGTAATTTATTAATAGGGATATTAAACAACATTCCCCTGATTTCCATAACGTTGCTGCGGAGGACCGTGTGCTGCCACAAATAAGCCAGGATAATGGCTTTGTCATCTGTAGACATCATTTTGGAAGCTGCTCCAACATTAAAACCATTGCTAATAGTTACCAGGTTGATTTCTTGTTCAAGAAGGGGATATGATTTTAAGACACTCTTGCCAATTTTGGAACACAGTCTGCTGGTTTCTTCCCAGCACTGTTGAAGATAAGCTAAACCAGGTTTTTAAAGGACTTTTCCCAAGGGCTTGGGTTACCCAAAGGTACACTTAATAATTTCCCTGGTATGAAGTCATGCTGTGAGGCACGCCCTGCCATGCCAGCTAGCAGGACAGTTTTCATGCAGAAGTCCCAGTCCCAGAGTCTCTCCTCTGGGGAAGGTTTTACAGCTTTTGCTTTAAGCATGTCAGGCTGTTCCTTCCCATTCAAAAGCCTTTGTCTCCCACCATGGATGACAGTGGGTCACTGACCAGAGAGGTGACAGTCAGAGAGCAGCTCATGAATGAGGAAGACCTGTGGGAATGTTGATGAAGGGCGGTTTACAAATCTCAAAGATGATTATTCCCCAGGACATAAAATAAAGGTAAATAGGGAGCATAAATCTTGTCTTTCTACACTGAAGGTTTTATTGTATTTCCTTCTAGTGATTGCAAATCCAATTTTCATTGGAATTCCTTTGGGAGTGTGGTTCACATTTATTTTTGAGCTTGAGAATTATCAGGAAACAAAATCATTGCATTGCTTTTGGACTCAAATGCAAATCCAATATGAATATGGAATAGGCATTTCTTTACATCAAGTAAATGTGTTTCTTTTCCACTTAAAAAAAAAATCTACAAGAAGGAAGATTTCTCTCCAAACATTAAGAAACAACAGTGCTAAGTTGCAAAATACCTTCTCTTCCCGCTTTGCCAGAATGTGAGAAATTGCATAGCTTCCAGGCCCTTAGCCAAGCTTGTCCAGGACTTGAGGAAAAGAGGCTGGGTAAACTCTCAGTGTAAGCTGCAATGGGAGCATGTTACATGCAAGCCTAAAGAGATGTGTCTACATATCCATCTCTTCTTACTGTTCTTCCCTCTTCAGCGAAATGCACATCAGGTTGAAAACGCCACCTCCAGCCATCCCTTAACTCAGCTTCTCAGACCATCTTTGCAGATTGTCTCCATGCAGTGTGTCTACACATATTTTGTAGATATTGCTAAATCAAGTGGTCAGTTTTATCATTAAAAGAAAAATACTAAATTAGATATCAGAACCATTGCATGCTTGAATTAAAAAGTCAGAAATGAGAGACCAAAACAACACTGGCTTTCCACCTGTGTTTTCTCCCAGATACCTTTCTATAGAGGAAATAATTCAATAAAAGCCAATAGATCAAATAATAAAACCAGAAGCCTCTGGCCAAAATGGTCGTGGGGATTCATGAACCCAGCCCTTCTAAGGACTTCCCTTTCTGGGAATAGTTCCTGAAACACCTCAGCACCTCCATGGTGTCACCCAGCACAGCGTTCAAACCCCAGGATAAGAGGATTCGCTACACACAGACCACCTATGCCACACACCTCTACTTGTCGTGAAGAGAAGGTGTCCACCGAAGTGAGACGAGAATGGGCTTTGAGGATAAATGTTGAAAAGAGTCTAAAAGAAGCCAGAGAAAACCAACTGATCATTTCAATGTTCATCTAATGGCAATTAATACAATAATAATCCCTCCCACAGCATCTGTACAAACTTCAAAGGGATGCAACTGCTCACTTTGGCAATGCCAGGGAACCCAAAATCAAAAAGACCATTTTTCCTTCTCAGGAGCACAGTTTCTGCCCTGTGTTAGAACCTCTGATGATGCATTTAGACCCTCTGACCTTCTGCAATCACCTCCTAACAATCTCCAATTTCAGGTGCATATGAAGCTCAAAGATATCCTGGCTAGAATTGAAGTGGATATTTGTTTGACCCAGGTCATGGGGGCATTCTGGTCTGTATATCAAGATGAAATAAACTTACATTAACTTAGAGTCAAAACAGCTCTGATCTACATTGTCACAGCTACTTATTCGAATTGACAACCCCTCTATGAATCTCTAGGTTTCCTTAGAGCAGAAAACTGTGCCTCTATTCCACTCTCTGTCTCTCTCTAGAGACCACCAGAGATACCATGCCCTTAGGCAATAGCAACCACTCTTTTAATGACAACTGTAGACTGGCCCTAGTTTAGATATCGGACTCTAGGAATGCAGCTTGTTACATATCAATTCATGCCAATGTTTCCCAAAATAACCCCTCAAATGTTTGTAATAGTATACACAAGGGACAGAAAGAACCTAAGTGTTTTCCAATAGTGTAGATAGTTAGGTATGAAAAGAATTTGAGTTTCAAAGTGAAAAAATAATGACCATATTGTAGCAGTCTAAAAGGACTTATTCATTCAGAAATCAGGGTGGAGGAAATACAGCTTACAGAGTCTAAGACGTTCTCATGTGAATATTGTAAAATTAAGGGAGTTTTGCTCTAAGAAGCTCTCAGGTGAATATTATAAAATTAAGGGCATTTTACTCAACAGGTAAGGATGATTTAGACCCTCTGACCTTGCCCACATTTTCATCTTTCCCTCCTGTCCATACTCCACTCTTCTTGTATTCATTTCTGAACCTCACTTAAAATGCCCAACTCTCTTCTCTTTACTTATCTAAACCCCATGTATTCTTCAAATCTCTCAAATCCTATCTCTTCCAGAGAGGTTGACCCAGGTGCAAGCATCTGCTCAGCTTGCTTCTGCCCTCTCATAATGCAAACAGGCGCTGAGTTCTACATGTGGCAAGTCCTTGTCTGGGGAATGAGGAAATAAGAGCTGTGACTTCATTAATGTCTCTTTGCATGCACACACACACACACTGAGAATCACACACGTAACATGGCATATTTGCTGATAGCTTCACACATCTTAGTCTTTTTGGGGTCTCCTCAACAATGTCCTCCCTAAGACTACATGGAATTAGTGATTGTGCACATATTGATTGGTTAATGGTGTGGTATCCTCAGCCTACATACAAATCCCCACCTCTGCCTTAAACAGACAACATCCTCTCTTGTCATCTGTGTATAAAGACTCGTCAGATAACTTTACATGATGATAATAGAATGGTTTAGCTCTGGGAATTAAAGCCGTTACCTGACAAACTTAGCCCAAGATTAGACATCGGATCCTGAAACTTACACGGCAATAGAAAGGGTATTGTGAGGGGCTCATACCAGGAGAGACATTTTTGGCTCTTCTGGTAAGAGCAAGAATGAAAGGAAAGAGTTCTCAAGCCTGAAACCTGTTGTGAGGGCCATCTCAATGAGCACCAACCACACCCAGCTAAAGGTAAACTACTCAGCATGAGCTTTATATTAGAGACTGTGGTAGTTAGATTCAGGTGTCAACTTGGCCAGGTGAAGGCACCTAGCTCTGTTGCTGTGACCATGAGCCAATGGTATGTGAACCTCATCTGTTGCTCATTACGTCTGCTGTTGGCTAGGAGGCGTGCCTGCTGTAATGAATGATGTTTAATTTAATTGGCTAGTGCTTAAATGAGAGAGCTCAACATAGCACAGCCCCAGCAGCTCAGCATACCTCATCTCAGCACTCGCAGCTCAGCCCAGGCCTTTGGAGATGCAGAAAGGAATCACCCCAGGGAAAGTTGTTGGAACCCAGAGGCCTGGAGAGAAGGCCAGCAGAGATCACCCTGTGCCTTCCCACATAAGAAAGAACCTCAGTTGAAAGTTAGCTGCCTTTCCTCTGAAGAACTAATGAAATAAATCCCCTTTTATTAAAAGCCAATCTGTCTCTGGTGTGTTGCATTCCAGCAGCTAGTAAACTAGGACAAGAAGGAACAGGATCAAAAAAATCCAAAATTCCACTGCATTTGTGCTTCCTTAGGAAGTCTCGCATTGCTGGCTCTTTCTGGCAGGCCCCTCTGCAGACAGAGGAGCGGGAGAAAGGTGCCTGCACTAGAAGTCATAATGTCTGGGTGGACATCCCAGTGTCCATCACACACCAGCTCTCTGAATTTGGTCTATTTTTGCCTCCAGTCTGAGAATTTGCTAACTCTTGAAAATCAGTTGAGGAAAACATTTCCTATTATGGAGAGCTACGCAAGGTTAAACGTGATAATCAAAGTAGAGCTGTCTTGTAGCCTGTGGAGGGCTGTACACACACAAGGAAGTTTTGGTTCACATATTTTATACGAAACAAAAACATTGCATGAAAATAATGGGTATGAGATATCACAGATTGTAAACATTTTGTTTCAGTTTCAACAACATTTTTATTTCCTATTTTTGCCTGAAGAGTTCCATAGTAAAAATACCCAGATGTCCCAGAGGGTTAGAGACATAGGTCATGCTAGGAAGGACATGGAGCTCCTGGAGACTTTGAACTGTGCGTGTCTTTTGATAGTAAGCTGTTACAGTGCACACAGACGGGGCTCTGGAGGTTAAGTGTAACCAGGATGCTATAGCACGTGGCATTTGTTGGGCATCTACGCTGTATTTTTTGAGCATCTGCTATGTTCTGATCATTATAATGGTAGTGACAACTACCATTTACTAAGACAAAAATTTTTATTGGTTAGTGTTCAAATCAGTTGATGCATGTTTTCCCATTTAAATAACAGGTAGGGACAGTTACCATCCTCTATTAAATACTAGGATGCTGAGGCACACAGATATTAAGAAAATTGTCCAAGGTCACCCAGCTAGTATATGGTAGAGGCAGAATTCCAAACCGGGCACCTGGCTATCTGGAGGTATGCTAAGAATTTTTCTATTCTCCATTTAACAATAATTCAGAGCAAGAGACTAGCAGAGAGAGGGTGGATAAAATTCCCTGTGAAATAGCAACTGCTGAGCATTTCTCTTTTCTCTCCTAAATCCTAAGTGCAGGTAATTACAACCAGGGATGGGGTCAGGGTACTCTTTAGAAAAGTGCACAGGGTTTTCCTGAAGTGAAGGGAAGACTGGTGGTGAAAGAGTAAATGAGTAAGCCAAGGCCGTCCAACCACAGCAAACTGATGAGGAAGAGCAGAAGCTTCTATTCCTTGGTCAATATTACTGACTAAGGTAAATGGGCTCAAGAAGGAAACTAAAAAGACATTTGAGTACAATTTTACAACAGAATGACACATGCAAAGCAATGCATAACCCATGCCTCAGAATAAAAAAGAATACAGAGATCAATATTTTAAAAATAAACATAGTAAAAAGAGATAAGATAAGTAGGACGCAGATGACATGAAGCATCAACAACCAGTTATAAAGAAGAGGAAGTAGATCTAGACAACATAAAATCATGAACACATAAGATAATAAAAAATATAAGATCAGGATAATTACCAGAGTTGATGCAGCCCAAAATTAAATCAGTGAACAAGAAGATCAGAACCCAGACCTTATTGAGAAGTCAACAGAAACGGACGAAGTAATGGAATATATAAAAGAGAACTTAGTAAATATGGAAGCTAGAAATACAATTGTTATCATCCCATTTTAGGTTTAAGAGAAAGAGAGAAAACAAATTAATGAAGAGATGGAAATAGATCATCTACAACATTTTCCAAGGATTTAAAGAACTAAGATTAAAAGATCTTAGAGAGCGCAAAAAAAGTATAGGTGGAAAAAAAAACCCATCAACAACACATGTAAGTGCATTTGAGTGACATTTAAGAAAATATTCTAAGTGTTTCCAAAGAGTGCATTATTTTAAGGAAAAATAAAAATTCAGATTGATACCAAAATTTTCAATATCAACACAAGAAGCAGGCTAACAGAAGGCTAACATTTCCAAAGTGTAGGAGGAGAACTACAGGCCTATAACATGCAACATTGCTTCTCTGAATTATTTTCATTTTAGGGTGCAGTTGATTCCTTAAATAGTAAAACTCTTCTTTTTTAAGCATCAAGAAGAAAATTAAATTCTAGATGATGGTCTCTGAAATTTGGGTTAGTGAAGTGTATTGTTGTATTAAAAAAAATGAAGAAAATGATGAGAATTTAGGAGATTCAAACCTGGCCAGAGGTGGTGATGAAAATAGAAGGGGGTTCACTAACCACACAGTGCATCTACTCCTTCACCCGCCTTTCTCAAAACTTTGTGGCTAGCAGATTGCAATCTAAGACAACTGCCTCCTCCCAATGCTGCTGTTCTTTAAGCATTTAAAGGCAAAACCTACCCAGAGTATTTGCCTGGTGTTGTGGGAGCCAAGAGATGCTCAACACAGGATGGTACTCTATTGGTTGTCTAGCATTGTGTAGACAATTACCCCCGACTTAGAGTATTAAAATTACACACAGTTATTATTTCACAATTTCTGCAGATCTGAAGTTCAGGCAAGCATAACTGGGTCCTTTGCTCATCAGACTGCAATTCAGGGTTGGTTGGGACTGTGCTCTCATCGGAGGCTTGTTTGGGGAAAGATACTCTTCTAAGCTCACTCAGTCTGTTGACAAAATTCATCTCCTTGCCGTTCTCAGGTCTCTGGTTTCTTGCTGGCTGTCAGCTGAGACCTCTCTCCACTCCTGGAGCACTCACAGTTCCTTATTACCTAGCCTTCCCCATAAGCAGTTCACAACATGGCTCTTTGCTTCTTCAAGACCAGCAAGAGACTCTTTCCCTCTAGTCTGCTAAGAAAGAGTTTCATATAGCATAAAGTCATGGGTGGACCCTCCCATCACCTTTGTTGTGTTTTATTAGTTAGAAACAAATTGTTAGTTCTGCTTACACTCAACGGCAGGAGATTATACAAGGTATGACTCATTATTTGTCAACTCAGGAGGCGTCCGGGTTTCCCACCTTAGGGCTCAGTGTCCCCTCACCCAGTCTAGACTCCCAAGGTGGGACCCAACTGGATCCTGGCCTTTAGCTCTTCCCCATACCTATCACCAGAAGAGGTATAAATAAAGCTAGAAAAATAGGAACTGACAAGACAAATTATCACACACCTGCAAAGTACAATCACTATAAAAGAAAGAATACAAACCAAACAGCATATGCTACCTGAAGCAGAATTTTTGGAACATATGTCCCAAGAATATAAAATAAGTACAGTAAATATTCTCAAAGACAGGAGGGAGGGAATTAATAATTTAAAGCAGGAGCACGAAGTCATAAAAGAGTTGGAAACATTAAATATGCAGAACATAGAAGCGGAAATGTTTTAAATGACCTAAATAGCAGTATGAATACAACTTTAGAGTGAACGAGCATGATGAAAGGTCAGCTTGAGGAATTCTCTCATCAGGCCCCAAAACAGAATAAAAAGATAGATGTAAGAGAAAAGCTAGGCAACGTGGAGGATAGACATATGCTCTAGGCAACGTGGAGGATACAAGTATGCTCACCAACCTTTGTAATTGGGTTAAAAGAAGAAAAAAATGTTAAACAGAGAAAAATAACTGTTTACAAAAATAATGAAGATAAATTTCCTGGATTTAAAGACATGAGAAGAACCTCAGATAGAAAAGCTCACAGAGTGCCTTAGGCATATTAGAAATGTGAAACAAGCCTACATTTTTCAGAAAGAATGCAGTTTGCCTATAATGAAACAGAATCAGATTAACATCATACCCTAGAATTCATAATCATCTGAATTGCCATTCAAAGATGAAGGTGAATAAAAATATTCTCAGGCATATAGGTCTCAGAAGCAAGCCACATTAAAATCCACTTGAGAAACACTCATGGAATAGTATTCAAATAAGAAGAAAAATATATCCAAGAAGAAAAATACGCATAACATATATGGGAAGTGGGGTGATTGAATACTTTAATATGGTTGCTTCTTGAAATCTGATTAAAAGGGGGCTATTAGAACTGTGTAGGCTACAGTAAAACCAGAAATAAAATTGAGAGGTGGAGAAGTAGGAGAAAGCACCGAAAGCACCTGAGAGTGCCCTGAATTCTCTGGCTTGGTAGGAGGAATATATAGATAATATTAAACTTAAGAAGTAAATTAAAAAGATTTCAATATGGATAAAAACATTCATTATTTAAAGCTAATTATCACAAAAACAAAATTGAAATGTGTCATTTCTAAGATGAATGTGTCATATTCAAGATGAATATGAATTCTAGGGTATGATGTTAATCTGATTCTGTTTCATTATAGTCAAACTGCATTCTTTCTGAAAAATGTCGGCTTGTTTCACATTACAACAGAAGAAAACACAACAATCAATGAAGAGAAGGGAGAGAAAAGCGCAAATAAAAAGAAGGTACTTTCCATGGGATATATGGTATGACAGAAGCAATTAGAAGGTAATTATGATAATATAATAGGATTAACTTCTGCAATAAAAAAACAGAGCTGCCCATACTGAAAACTGAAAACATCCAACAATATATCATCTGTAAAATGTGAAAAGAAAATAAGATATGAAAGTAACAGATGAAAAAAAGGATTTGCCATGCAAATATCAACGAAAAGAAATCTGAGGAAATGTTCTTAATGTCTCAACAAATGTGACTTGAGACAAAACACTTCACAATGGGCCAAACGGAATCATAATACTGGTAAAAAGAAAAATAGAGCAAAAAGAATTATTTATGTGTAAATGATACAGTTGCAAAATATATAAAAAGCCCTAACAGGTAAATGTTGAAAAAAAAAATTCAGCAATTGTTCCTGCAGACTTCAGTCATCTCAGAAATGAATAATTCAGGCATCAAAATAAGCTGAAACTTGGAGAACTTGAATAATACAATTTATCGATCGGATAAATTGAGAGCTCTATACCCCAAAAACAATAGAAAAAATATGAGGCCATGTGTAAAATTTAGAAAAAAAATAACATGTAATAGCCAAAAAGGAAACCACCTTCAATTCTTAAAATAAACAAATAGCTAAATAAATAGATAAAGAATAAATGAAGGAAGCAAGCTAACAATATCATCAGGCTGTATTCTATGATCAAAATGCAAATAAATAGAACTTAATAACAAAGGAGAGCTATAGAAAAGGTATGTTTAGAAATAAATAGCACAGCATTAAATAACCCAATGCTTAAAATAATGTCATGAAAAAAATGAGATTTTTTTTTTCTAATTTTTAAAAAATTAGAACAGTGAAAACCTAAAGGTCAAAATTTATGGAACCCATTTTCACTAAATTTAATTTCTGTTATCAGAAAAATGTTTTTAAAATGAGCCAAGATGCAAGCTCAAGAATTTGGGAAAATATTAACAGTCAAATCAAAGAAATCAGAAAGAAGAAATATAAGGAAACTTTAATTATGTACAACCCTGGTATGATAATTCAACAAAAAATAGAGGATGCAATATTTTTAAATATGGACAGAAAAAAGAAGAAATAACTAAGAACGCACAAATAGATCAAAATACACACCATAAATTCTTTTAAAATGATGAAAAATATAAATCTAGATAAGATAGTTAATTATATAAGATAAATGTCATCATTAGGAAAGAAAAATTAAAAAATCTTCAATAGACAATAAACATTTAAAAATGAAATAATAAAGACATAAATAAAATACATTTATGTGTAAATGATACAGTTGGTATTTACCAACTTCAGGCCCAACTAGTTTTATAGGTGAGCTTTACCAAACTTCTAAGTTAATTCCTATCTTATATAAAATGTTTCAACAGAAAAAATAGAAAAAATATATCCAAATATGGTGAGTTTTACCAAACTTCTATGAAAGAGTTTATTCCTGTCCTATATGAAGTGTTTCAACAGAAGAAAGTCTCCAAATTTAGTTATAAATTCAAAGAAATCCCATTAAAATTTCTAAGTAGAATTTTGGGGGAATTGCCAAACTCATTGAAGAATGTTTTTGGGAGAATTAAGGCACATGCACCTGGATTTCACTTTTACCACAGAAAACTGCAAGAACGCTAACTCGACCAATTGTTGGGACTTCATAGAAGGCCCTAGTAATTAAAAATAGTCTGACAAATAAAGAAACAAATGGTTTAGAATAGAAGGCTCAGTAATAGCATATTAAATTGATAAATAATAAACTCTGAAAAGGAAACACTGTTTAGAAGAGTGGGTTTGGGAAATCCCCTCCCAGTAGGGAGGAGAACCCGTGCCCTCACTTACATCATGAGATAAAGTTCTAAAGCTGTTGCCCAGATGACTTGTGGACCTAGGTGTGGTAGGGTTGCGTGTGGGAGGGCTAAGGAGGTAATAGAAAAGCAACAATGAAAAAATAAGTGTGATACCTAGGAGTTAGGAGTGGAGAAGATGCTAGTAAGAAAGCTATCTCTGAGGAAAGGCAGCGCTAAGGAAATCCATATGCCTGGGGTAGGGAAAAACTTCTTTAAGACTAGGCCAAGGGCATAAACAATGCAGAAATATTAATGGGTATGATTATGTAGAAATTAGCAACTTCTGTTCATTAAAGGAGTCCAGGACACAATTAAGACAGAGATATGACAGCAGGGAGGGGTAAGAGTCACACTGGGGAGCTCTGAGACAATATCTAGGGTGCAAAGTCAGTGACCCTGCTAGGAAAGGGAGCCCAGGATTGCTAGGCATTGCAAAGAGAAGGGGGACATGATGAATAACAGGCTTAAGAAGAAGAAAAACTCATTAGCAACCAGAGCAGTGCAAATGAAAGCAATGATATACTATGCTACATCCTTAAGAAAAGCAGAAATAAATAAATAAGCAATAGATAAACAGCATGCCATATGTCGGGAAAGATGTGTCGCATTTACGTACGGCGGGGAGGGGGAGGGGAACCGCAGTGTGCAAAAGAGCATCAGGGCTCCAGCAGGGCTGGCACCAACTAGCTACTGAGGAGACCCCCACCCCACACAGCAGGTGTGCAAGTAGAAATAGAATTAGTGCACAATCCTCAAAACGGGGTGGTTCTAGGTGACCTTGGGATTTAGGAAGCAGGGTTATAAAAGGGAGTAAAATAGTCCAGCTATGGATGCAGGCTGTTGCAGCTTCTTGCAGATGAACTGGCATTCAGAGTATACTTAAATTTAAATCTAGCAAAATAAAAAAAAAAAAAGATGAAGAGGGAGAGGGAGAGAGAGAGAGAGAGAGGCCTAGAGAGAGGGAAGGAAGAGGGGAGAGAGAGAAAGAGTGAGAGACTAAAAGAAAGAGAGAGAGAAGACATAAGCCAAACTCACCGCATGGGGAGGACGAGGGTGACCCTCCATGGCAGTCTGGGACCTGGGCAGCCTGCAGGGACCCTCAGAACCTGCCCTCCTAAGATGCCCAAGGATTGAGGCCTTGTTTCCTTCATGTCTTATTTTCTAAGAGGAGACTCAGCCCATGCGGTGGATTCTCTTTTCCTAATCCGCACGTAACTGGCCATCCGCACACATCTCCCACCACTGGCTAGAGCAACCACTTGCTACCAAGTAATTTTAATCAAGCACATCCTGAACATTGAGCACTGTGATCCGTCAGCAATCGCTGATTGTGTTGTTGGAGCCTGGTAGCTTATCATGGTGGTAGTTCAGGCTGATTCTTAGAGGACGCCAGCAGGCACCTCCTTGTCTAACGTCTTTCCAACCCAGTAATGGCCACCCAGCAGTTTCGCCAAGCACATCAGCCTTACCTCCACCTAGCTACCCATCCTCTTCACTACACATTCCCAACACTTACCTTGTGATTGTGGTTGCCAGATAAAATACAGGACTCCTGGTTAAAGTTGAATTTCAGATGAAGAATAGATTTTTTTAGTATAAATACATCCCAAATACTACACGGGATATACTTATACTAAAGACAACAACCGTACGTGTGCTCCTAGAGTAGCCTGGACTTCAATGCCATGACTGTTTTCTATTTAGCTCTATTTTCTCTCCATTCATTTTTGTGACAACCTCTAAGAATCAGCTTGAACTACCACCATGAATCATCTCCCTCTGATAATTTTCCATGCTCACAGATCCACATCCACTGCAAAGATAAAGGCAGAAAACTTGTCTTTTTAAAATTAATTCTATTAAAAGTGTAAAGTAGGCAGTATTCTCTCCGATTCACAGAAGAGGAAGCTGAGGCTCACCCGAGGGTCACACAGCTAGCAGGGGGAGCCTGCTCTAAAATGTAGGGTAGCCTGAGTCCAAAGCCATTCTCTTTCCACTTGATGATACTACCTGTCGGGAGGAGGATAAAAAAAACTCGAAGGTTTGTGGTATGTTGGGGTGGAGTGGGGTAAGATTTTTGCAATAATTGATTAGCCTTGAGCAGCAGAAAATTTTTCTGGGATCTCTGGGCTACCCAAGACAATGTGGTCTGGACCTCCCTATCCCCATAACTTAGCTCAGGGTGCTGCTTCTGACAGGTGCTATCCTGGAAACCCTACAGGGAGGAGCCACTCCAGTCAGGGAAGAGCAGGCAGGAGAGAACCCAAAGCAATGCCGTGAAACCCCATTGACTTTTGCTTACAGCCAGTCTTATTTGTCAGGGCTTCTATAAAAAAATAACACCGACTCTTTGGCTTAAATAATTGAAATTTATTTTATCACAGCTTTAGAAGCCAGAAGCCCAAAAGCAAGGTGTAAACAGGCTGATGCTTTCTGTGAGCAGCATACTCCTGGCTCGCTGACACCCATATGTCAATCTGTGCCTCTGTCACGTGGCCGTCCCTCTCCCAGTCTGTCTCCTACCACTGAGTCCAAATCCTCTGCTTTTAGGCCTCCAGCCACCCTGGATAGAGACCCCCACTGATGCAATCTAGGCCCACCTTAACTAAGAATTCTGCAAAGATTCTATTTACAAATGGATTCAGATGCACAGGGGTTAGGACTCAAACATGATTTGGTGGGGACACAATCCATTAACAGTCACCAGGCATAGAACAAAACAGAACCCAAATTCTAAATCGGAGTAACCATTACTAAAACTCTCGTCTCTCCTCCGTTAGCCTTCTTTCATTGAGAAAAAGCAAGGTTCCTACCCTCAGGAAATTGACCCAAATTATACTAGCTAATTATCTGTGTTGTTTCTCCCTTTTTTTTTTTTCCAAAATTATGGCCACCTTTAAGAGGATCCAATTGCTTTTCCTAAACAGAAGGTTGAACCACCTATTATAATGTATAAGAATGCGCTAATTGGAGTTCAAGTCAAATAATAGGACACAGTTTAAATGTATACTTATAAAACAAATCATCCTCACCCTCACACCTTCAACTCCATGGGCTCAAATCAACAGGATGACCCAAAGTCACCTTGAATCCATCCACCCCTTAGGGCCTGACAATGATTGCTTTGTGTTGTTTTGTTTTTAGCCTCTTGCAACCAGAAGTAACTGCTGTTAACTGTGAGATTATGCAGCTTTGTTTGGAAAGCTTTTGTGAGTCCCTGTAGTATAATGATTTTCCTTTAGAGAGCATATAATTTTAGGTTCTTGCATAACAGCACAGATTTTTATGGTATTACTAAACTTTGTAACGTTATTTCCCTCTGACAATTAAGTGCACATTGATGTTATGGAATTTTTTCTTTCTTCCATCACAGTCGGATGAAATTGAAAAGGCAGGCTCTGCGTATCAGGAGTGCTCATGTCGAGAATGTTTTGTGACTCCCTTGTTGAAGGCCCATCTCACACATAGTTAGATCCATCACAGCATTGCTGTTTGCTTTCAGTTACAAACAAACTGTAACCCAAAACACCCAAAGCACTAACCAAAAAACAATCAATGTGCCATTTATGCACTCTCTTTGTTTAGGAAAGTTTAACAGTTGGCACTACATTAGCTCAGATGTTTAAACTAGTCTTTCTGCAGAAAGTGGGCATCTTCCAAAGAAATTCAGCCCGTCCCTGGGATTCACCATTTCTCATCTCTAGCCACCTTTTTTCTTTTCCACTGCATTCAGACCTGGGCAGTGACAGGAGTTTTCTGCAGAGACCCCTGCCCTTCCTTCTACCATGTAAATGGGATGAGTTACTTTTCTATTCCAGGCAGTGGAGGGCAGACATTTATCTGCCTGTGAGCCAGGCAGCCTCATGGGGGCTTGGATGATTCCCTGTCCCCTGGAGGCGAGGCGACGGTCTCTTTACCAGAAAGATAAGTGTTCTGTGCAGCGCCCATTAGGGATATGACAACCAGTCCCTGAGTCCCTCTCAATTGAATTTTGTAATTTATCCAAGAGTCTCTAGGAATGATAATGCTCCATTTTAATCTTCATCTGTTGGCTTTAATCCATTCCCTAATGATTAGAGTTTTTCAGACTTGCTAGGGCTTAATGTTGCCTCTTCCAGCAAGGTTTATTGGATCAATAATATGATCCTAAGACACAGTGGGCTGAATCTCTAGAATCCAGGCTGGCTCAGCCTCAGTGTCAGGTGGAGCCATTTCCCATTGGAAAGCATTTCCATCATCAGATGATCTCACCTCCTTATACTCTTCCATTAAGAATTGTGGAACAGAGGCAGCAGGGGAGTGTTTATGATATTCATTCCTAACCATATCCTAAAATCTGCTGCTCACTGGCCAGATGTGGTGTGTCACTTCAACACCTGAATACACCTGTAATCATCAATCATCTTATTAACCCAACTTAACCTTCTTGGGAATTTTCACCAGAGAGGTTACAGGTGAATCTGAGCTTCATTACACAATCAAAAGATTAGTATAGGTAGATGTATGGTCTTGGATTCACTAACTACAGGCAAAAAAGAAAAAAAGAAAAGCCATGGCTATATATTACCCTGAATTTGGAAGATTGTTTCTATGAAATATCCTGAATATATATAGAATAGCCTGAATGAGGAAAAAATCTCCCAGTTATCTGTCTGCTCTTCAGTAGCTTATCACCGAGATTTGGCCTAGGTAGGGATATTTGGACAAACTGTGAACCATTGACTTCCTAAATCCTCACTCTTAACATTGGTCAAACCCACCAACTCCACATCGCTTTGTCTAACAAGGGGTTTCTTTCCCTCCAGTTCACAGACCTCAACATTAGCCGAATAGCCTGGAGAGCTTGAGTGGCTTTGCCTAAGAAGGATGAGCAGGTGAGCTCACCTAATGGAGCTGGGTCACGCCACGCCATGGAGAACGAGCCCCTGTGGCTGCCCTGTCCATAGTAATTTGAGAAATTTTCCAGTAAAATTGACCCACATAGACTTAATAGACAATTCCACCCAGTCCAGGAAAGTAAGGGAGAAAACCTCACCTAACTTACGCATATATATTTCTTCATGTCTTTTTTAAGGTGTGTACGCATCCATGTGTGTGCTTGATTTGGGCTAGGAGTCTTTCGCTGAAATTATTATGATCATTTTTTAAGCACAGATAAAATGTCCTGCATCCTGAAACCCGTGGAGACTTGAAGATCCAAAAAGGCAAAGGGTGCATCACATTCTAATTTGGCTGTCTCTGCTCCTCACTCCTCTTTCCTTCCCAGTCAGTGTTTGCAGCTAACCCTCTGGGACCCTTCCTGAGCTATTCACACTTTATGAAATGAAAGGATGAAGAAATCTGGAGGAGGAGGAGGCAGTCAACTTGTCTTCTGTTGGCCTGAAGGGTGTGGCTGGCGAAGGTTTATCCAGCACTACCCACATCTAGGGACTTGGTGATCCTGGCTGCTCAGACCTGAGAAAATTCTCACATCCTCTACTGTGTGATCCAAGATTATAAACAAGGCATCCCCCACCCCCTCCCTGTACCGCCACCATCTACCCCAAATCACTTCTGCAGCGACATCCTTCCCTGGGGGAGGAGGGAGACCCGGCCTTGACTTCCCCTCCCCAAGCTCCATTTTCCATTCCTGGGCAGACTCTGCAGCTTCCAACTGGACAGGGCGGAAAGGGCAAGCCCGGGTGTGAGCCGGTCAAATTGAAAGCAGGATTTATGAATCCTGAGAGGGATTTTCATGCTGTCTACACCACCGTGAAATTATCTGCTGATTCCATTTAGTAAACAAGGCAGCAGATTGAAGCTCTTCCTTCCCAGGCCCCGCGGAGAGGCTGTGTGGCTGCAATGCTAATGTGCTGGTGTGCAGACTCACAGCACTTCTGCTGGGGAGGTGTGCTTGTCCAGCCCAGCGTCTATCTTTCTGGGTCTAAATAGGAGGCAATGGCAAAAAGGCATGTTTGGGCATGGTTTCTCCACTCACCACTTAGATGCGACATGTATTATTCAAACTAAGCAATTATCCCATAGAAAACAAGGCTATTTGCATTTCCCAGGAGAGAATTTGCCCCTCCGAGGAAGTTGGTGTCAGGCAGAGCGCAGGAAATCACCGACTGGGGCAGGAATAGGATCAGATTCTCTCTGCAAGACAGAAATCCACAGCCAGCAGCTGCATGCCCAACCATCCACACTCTGTCCTGCCCAGCCTCGTTTCATACATTTTCCACTAATGCTCCACATGCTCTTTGCTCTTGAGCTAGACTTCCTGCTCAAAATGTAAACCAATGTGGTAAGCACCAATGCTTGAACAATTATGGGCCAAAGAGCACCAAATTGAAAAAAAAAAGTATTATTAATTCTATTTTTTTCCTGTAAACTGAAAACAAAACAAACCCCTCCACCATTCACTTTTACCAGTGAAACCTCTTAGTGAGACATTACGGCATAGAAATAACTATTCTATATACATCCAGACATCTTTGCCTAAGCCCCCACCCCACAAAGTTTTTTTAAAAAAAAATTCTACACCACTGTGTTTCAAATTTTCACTAGTCAAGAGAATCACTGGGCAGGCTTGTTAAAGCACCAGTTGCTAGGCCCACCCTCAGAGTATCTTAGGCAGTCGCCTGGTGGGGTTGCGGGGGGCGGGGGGTACCGATAATTTGCATTTCTGAATAGACTTCCAGGTAATTGTGATGCTGCTGGTCCAAAACCTTCTTTGCAAGCCTTTGTTCTGAAGTCGTGCCGGGCAGTGAGGTGGACGCAGCCATATGTGGCCATTGAGTACTGGCCAGGCTGAGTTGAGATGTGCCATGAGGTGTAAAATACACATCAGATCCCAAGACTTAGCACAAAAATAGACTTCAGAATGCCATTCACTAATTTTATATGATTACATGTTGAAATGATAATAGTTTTTGATATTTGGGGTTAAATAGACAGAGTTTATTTAAGCTGTTTTTTTTTTACTTTTTAACATAGCCACCAGAAAATGTCAAATTGCATACATGGCTCCCGTTGTAATTCTACTGGACCGCACTGATGTGGGGAGTCCTACACAGCTATGGACGGAGTATTGCCAACATGAAGTGCAGAGGCAAAGAATCATTTCAAGTGTTAAGCCAAATATGATCCCCGGTATTGGTTGATGCTTCAAGACCGCACGGAAGCACATATCAGGATCGTGCCATGGAGAGGAGCCACGAGGTGGCGGGGGGCAGAGAATTCCGAGGAGAAGGGGAATCAAAGCGGCTGAACTGGCAGGAACTCTGGCAAGCAGCAGTTTGTGGAGTCGGGTCCCTGTTAGACGAGGAACGGCTTTCCATTTGAACAGTCTTATAGGAGCGACCTAGAGGGTGCAATGGGGCTCATCTCGCCCACAGGATTCAACGTTCCTGAGTATAGTTGGTCTCCTGCTTTTTAAGGACAAGGACTAAATCGGTATCTTATAAATATGGGGACACACAGCGAGGATGGCATCATTCTACCTTATATGAGTAAATATAATGACATGATGAATAAGTGAATAAGACATCGTAAATATTTTACATTCCATTAAGCCAGGGATAAAGCCACCTCTGGATTTTGTAGGAATAACAATTCCTGCAGGGCTGTATTTCACAAACCAGGCTACAAGTAATCTGTAGTTAAAATACTTTAGGAAAATATGCATACAACCTCATCTCATTGGGGATACACAACCAAAAATTAACATACTCAAGTTGCTGAGAGGTCCTGCTATTAAGAAGCATTGAACTTTATCTTCTCTAGCATCTTACAGAAACATAGACCTATTTTTGCTCATAGCACCTGTTAACTTCTTGTACACACCTAATTTTCCATAAAACACATATTGGGAAGAGACAGTCCCGAGTTAAGGGGTTCTCTGTTCATCCCCACCGCTAAGGACCAAGAGAAGAGAAATAGACTAGCTGTTTCCCTGCTGATCATGAAGACAGAACTTTTCCTCCTCTTGGCTTCTAGGCTCTGGAGTCAGGAAGGACTTCCACCATTTCCTTCAGTCTATTCCTTTCTGGAATCAGCAGAGTGAACCAGACACTGGCGTGCTATTTCTTTGATCTTCCAAATTTCTGGTCCTCTTCTAGGGACTTCTCAGCGTTGGCCTTGTGTCTTTACCCAGGACGTGCAGGAAGAGCCTTGAAGATGTTTTCTCGCTGTGGTGAGAAACGAGTCTGCAGTAACCTGTGATCAGTGTCTGCTGGAGCCCAGCAGCCTTCTTTCCAGGAGAGCAGAGGGAAAGAGAAACGGAAGAGAAGCTAGCTGTGCTCAGGACCATGTCTCTAGAAACTCCCTTTTAAATATCCTGAGAGGTGCTGGAAAATAACTCTAATAATATATTATTTTTTGTCAAGCCTGCCCAGTTACCTTTGTACAGAAAGAATCTGGTCCTTTTATCACAGCAGAGGCTAAAGTAATTCTGAAGGCAAATATTTAAAGTGAAAATATGTTATTTGCCTTAGCCCCAAATCACAAACATCAATCTTTCTGTCATCTAAATTGATTTGGGGTTCTCTATGATAGCTTTCTGACTCTGGCTGGATTTTTTTTCTTCCCCTGATGGATTTTATCCCTCAACTCCACTGTGCCTTGGAGATGACAGAGCAAGAGTGAATTTTCATCACTATGTTTTCTGAACTGTAGGGTTGTAGAGCTTGGCTACATTTGGGCATATGCTCCGGGCGCCCTCCTTAGGGAGGGGCTAAGTAAACAAAAGGCATTGTTGGTATTTCTTTGTTTTATGATTCTGCATTGTTATTCTCCTAGCCTAAGCACAGAATATTCTCTGCTGCTGCAGGACCAGAGTGCACTGCGCTTAAAAGTCATTTGGCAAAGATATGCTCCAGTAGGAAGGTCAAGAAAACATCCCTACATTACTCTTTTGTGGGAGAAACCAGCTCACGCGGAGTCAAACATCTTGTCTTTAATTTCGTAAATACTCATTTCATCGAGAGGAATTTATCCAAGTCAAGCTACGTTACTCCTATTAGTGACACACAAGACGGGGGATAGTCAGGGTTGGCATCCTGAAATCCCAAGGTCCCCACCTTGTCCAAGGATGGCACGACATTCCATTGATGGACTTGTTCCTTTCTGCTTGACTGTATGGCGGGTAGCCAAGAGAGACCAATTCACTTAACATAAAATATTACCATTCATCAGGATTTATTTTCCTGTGTGTGATTAAAGCACCGTGGAAACAAATGTATTTCTTTAAATGAGGTGTGACTGTGCCGGCCCCAAGGAAAACCATCGGCATGGAAATGGAGGGGAGAAAACGGCAGGTACACATGGATAATCCCTCGTTCCTTTACTATAAGAATCTTAATTAATCCCAATGGTTTTTCTCCTTCGTTTCAAAGCAAAATCAGATGGCACACACAATGGCGTGTGTGTCAATCAATCTCTGCGGGAGTTGGCCAGCTGTCGCCACCCCACTTAAGCGAATTGACCCTTTCTTTAAACTGGCAATTGCGAGTTGCCTAGGCTCTGCTTTAAAGGAAATAGCAGGTATGCAAGTGGAATTGTGCCACTAAATGAGCTTTTCTAATTGAGTTCATCCTTGTAAATTAATAAAAATTCCTGCCAATCAAACGTGTGCATGTTTGCAGGAATATTATCGGTAGGTAATGGAGATAATTAATACTTCCTGACATCAAGGTCTGAAATTAAAATCAAATCTGAGACTTAACTGCGATTACTAAATCTGAGGAAAATTATCTTTCAGATGACAAGTGCCACAACCTTCAGCGCCTGAATTAATAACAGGGAGCAAGCCTCCAAGCCTCCAAAAACACCACGCTCGCTTCTTTCTTCCCGTGTTGTAATAATTACCACTTCATGACATCAAGGACCTCTATTTGCCTCAAGATAATATTGCAGATCTGTAAAGTATTGTTGCAGCACAAAACACAAGTCCCCGGCCACGCACCCAATGGTAGAACATTGAGAAGAGGATGGGGAACGGGGGGCCTGGGCTGCAGCACGGCTCGTGGGAGGCATAGGTTCAGGTCCAGGGTCTTGCTGAAACCCTTTCACTCCAGCTGAGCAAATCATTCCAACTAACTGGGCCTAAGTCATTTTGGTCTTGTTTGTTTTTTTGAGGGTTTTAATTCTTCCCCCCATGATTTGAAGCTAAATTTTGCTCTGATTATAAAATTCATGTAAAGATCAAATAGGAGGGCTTTTTAGTTACCTAATTCATTAATTTGTTTTCATTTCTCTACCATTTGTCCAACATGAATTGCATGCCAGCCATTCTATGGGGTGTTTGGAAAACAGAGATTAGAAAAGCCCAGGCCCCTGCTTCCAAAGGACAGCACCGCCTGGTGGAAGAGCTGGCAGGACTGTCCGCATGAAAGGGCAGGGCTCCCAGACCGGAGGAGGCTGGTGGGGAGAGGCTGTGGGGATAGGGTCCCCAAGAGGAGACGTTGCTTGGACTGAATCTTGGGGGACACAACTAACAGACAGGCGGTCATTCAAGGGTGCATGATAACTCTTCATAAATTATTTTTCCCACCCTAACTAGATTGGAAGGATCAGTTCCCAGGGAATGGTTACTAATGTGCGATGATCATAGGTACATGCTGAAAACATATACCTAAAAAGCCATTGCCCAAACCACAGCTGCATTTTGGAAGTGGAGAAGTGTGATTTATATAGTAACTTGCCTGAGGATAACTGATGGGGAAGTGGCAGAGTCAGGATTGGACCATGTGACTTAATCCCTTTATGTACAGCCTCATTTATTTTGTTCAAGAACCAAGGATTGCTGGAGTTGGGCTAGGGCTGAGGGGAGATTCCAGGCCCAGAGAGGAAGCCTGTTTTGATTTGCAAAAGCTGCTAGAATGCAACATACCGCAAATGGAACAGCTTTTAAAAAGGAAATGTATTAAGTTGCAAATTTACAGTTCTAAGGCCTTGAAAATGTCCAAACTAAGGTACCCAGAAAAAGATACCTTAACTCCAAAGAATGGGGCTAATATTGTTTAGGCTTTCTTTCTCAGCTGGGAAGGCACTTGGGGACCTCTCCTAGCTCTCTCTCCAGGCTCCTTTAAAAGCTAGCTGCCCTGGGGGCATTTTCTTTTTGTATCTTCAAAGGTCTCTGGCTATGTGGGTTCTGCTGGTTCTGGTGGCTCTGAAGCTTTTTCCAAAATGGTTCCCTCTTAAAGGGCTCCAGTAAGCAATCCACCTGGAATGGATGGAAACACATCTCTCCAGAAACCATCTGACCCAAAGTCACCATCCACAATTGGGTGGGTCACATCTCCACAGAAACAATCAGAAAGCTCCCACCCAGCAGTATGGAATGAGGATCAAAGGACATGGCTTTTCTGGTGTACACAACAGATTAAAATAGCACAGAGCCCAGCACCCAGCAGGGGTAGCCAAAGCTGGGAACTGTCCTGGGATCCAAGCTGGTTCACAGGGGTGAAGGCAGAGAGAGGGCTGGGTCAGGGCCTGCTGGACCCCAGACTGAGGGCCGAAGGGTAATTCCAGATCCTCCCTTGCGGTCTCCAAGCCTGCTTTGACCCTGGGTTCCACCACCAGAACTGGCCCTAGGCCCGGAGCTCTTGCAGCTGGGCAGGGAAAGGATTCCTGTTGCTGCCTGTACATGAAATCTGCTCAGCTATGACTGGTTTCAAACTCTCGGAAAAGACAAGACTTAGACCCAATGTCAACTTGTCCCGTAGCCTTTCTGAGCATGCAGTGCTGTTTCTCGCTCTCTGGTCTGGTCAAAATCCTCCCTATGTCTAACTGGCATGGGACGTGCACATCACATTAAGTCAAAGTGTCTGCTGACATGCCAGTTCCTCTTTCCTCCACCCATCAGAGCTTGCCATCTGCTATCACTCTCCTGTTCCTGTCAGAAGCTCGAAGTCTATTTGGGACACAAATTAGCACCCTGGAAGTGATGGGTGCAGAGGAGGCAGCTATTTGACTAAGCACGAAACTAGCCAGAAAGACCTGGACAAGTGTCCTGCCTCAGCTACTTAATGGATTAATGACCTTCTGGAAGTCATTGTATCTCTCCAAGTCTCAGGGTCTGCAAATGTAGAAGGGCAACGATAAGAGCATGGAATGCACAGCGTTGCTGTGGGGGTCAAAGGGGATTGTATACATGAGACATTTAGTGATGCGTCAGTGCAAAATAAATGCTTAATAAACACTGGCTGCCATCATTGTAGCTTATTACCACCTTTGTAGCCAATCGTACGCCATCTCTCGAGGAACAAGTATGCTAAATCTTAATGGGGAGCCTCAAAACCCAAGCACAGTGTTGTGGAATACCATAGAGTGGGACCGTCGGAAATGGTGTGAGGCTGGTGATCGCTGCAGATGGGACCATTTCTACAGAAACCACAGAAGCATTTGGACAAATGCAAACATTTGGGCCTCAGAGTAGGGGATTTGGAATATATTTGTAAAGCAGCAAATACAAACTGCCCTTAAAAGGTAGCTGAACTTCCAGACCACATCTGGTCTCCTGGGAATTGGGGGAATAATAGCATAACCAGAGAAACCATTTTCTGAAGAACCCTGCAATGGCCAGGATGGAGTAGACACCCTGACTTGCTCAGGAAGGAAGCCCTGGTGGGCTCTGGGTGCTGGCTGTGTGTGCAGTAGAGAGAGAGACCCAGAGAAGCCACATTCCCCTTGGAGAAGTGTTTATTCCCTGCCGTATCCTCCAAGAGAAGGCATATGTTTCTTCAATTTGTTGTTTGCAGCAAGGTGCAGCTTAGAAGGCAATGTGGATGCGCTTGTGTTTGCCATGAAATTAAATAAGAGCAATGATACATAGCCAATGTGAACCCATAAATTTCATGAAGGAAAATTCCAATGTGGCATGAGGATAGAAGCAGCTGATATATTAGAAGAGAACGACACTGAATCTTGTGCAAAACAAGAGAAATATAATGTCCCTGCATTATCTTGTCCCTTCCTTAATTGCCTACCAGGATGCATTCATCAACAAGCTTCCTTAGGCCCAAGCTTTTGACTTGTGTGCATTTTTATATAAAACAGGCTTGTGCTTAAAGTATAAAACACACTGCTGGTGCTATCACACCAGACACAGAAAATGGATAAAAATCTGCACTTGTCAGTTTCTGGATACAATGTACTTTGCATTTCAAGGCTGGAAAATAGGCTGTGAACACAGAATATGGAACAATAAAGACAGGATTTAGGGGCATCAGGCGGGCTGTATTTTCTGCTTAGCAGGCTCCCACTCTATGCAGCCTTGGGGCAGCTGGTTGGGAGAGGGGACGGCTGATCATCCAGATGGTCCCATCCAGTGGACATCCCAGACCTGGAGTCAGTTGCCAAGAGGAAAGATGCTCCCTGTCCCCAGCTGCTTTCAACCCTAAGGGCCCAGCAGGCATCTAGTGATGATGTGGGACAGCCAGGGCAGGAGGCCCTTGGTGGAAGAGGGTGCA
>PVIY010006010.1:0-49250 GCA_004026745.1 Myrmecophaga tridactyla | reverse complement strand
GCGCTCAGTAAATGCTATGTATCATAATCAGCTTATTCTGAAGTTGTGTAAAAGCAGTTGTGTATCTGAAGATTGGAATTTTGAGTAACTTACCCAAAGTCACACAACTAGTCAAACCTTATCTCCTTTGATGTCCTTCATGATTGTTTTGTAGTTTTTAGCATCCAGACCCTGCACATATTTTGTTAGATTTGTAACTATTAATTCGCATCCGTGTGTGCTGCTGTAAATGATATGTTTTTAAAGATGTTGAATTCCAATTGTTTGCTGCTAGTCTGTAGGAAAACAATGTTAGTTCTCTGTATCCTGTGATACATTTAAACTCAATAATAATTATGAGCTAATAAACTCATTTATTAGTTGTAGAAGCTTTTCTACAGGTTCTTTGGGATTTTCTATGAAGATGAGGTCTTCTGATAATAGAGACACTTTTATTTATTTGTAAGTCTTTTATTTATTTTTCTTTCCTTATTGCACTGGTTAGGACTTCAGTACAATGTTGAATAGAATTAATGAGAATGGAAATCCTTGCCTAAGTGATGATATTTAGGGAAAAGTAATCAGTCTTTCATATTAAGTATGATGTTAGCTATAATTTTGGTAGATGCACTTTATCAGGTCAAAGAATTTCCCTTCTGTTCCTAAGACACTTCCATTTTTAGCATGAATTTAGCATTGAATTTTGTCAAACACTTCTGTTTTATACCTATTGAGATAATTGTATGATTTTTCTTCTTTGTTCTGTTAATATAAATTACATTGATTGCTGTTCAGGAAATAAAGTCTTTTATTTTATAAAATTGGCAAAATCATAACCCTAGTGGAATGGCTCTGTCTGAGATCAGATGTTCTGATTTGGAGAACTTTTGAATTGGGTGACAGATGTTTACATCAGTGGTAAATTTAATCCATGGATATCTATGTAGGTCCACTGGCAGAGACACCTGTTTCCGAGCTCAGGTTTGGCCAGCGTGTTTCAGGTGAACGTGTCCCATGCCATTACTTTGTGAAATGAACTCATTTTGACATATGTTTTCCCTAATCAGGGAGTCAAGGGCTATGCAATTCAGATGGAAGGCTGAGCAGTGTCTCTCAGCCCTGAGCAGAGCATCGTTATGGAGTCCAGGCCAGGTCTGTCCCAGCTGAGGGCAGGGGCAGTGCCCCAGATGGCTAGCGCAGAGGAGGCAGGACACAGGAACTGTCAGAGCACCTGGTTTAAAATCCCAAGACAGAGAAGTTAGGGGTAAAAATGAATGTGATGAGCCTTCCAGGCTCTGAAGAAAATCAAATATGTTGGAGCTCAGATAGGTGTACATTAGTAAAAGATTGATTTGTCAGGTCCTGATTTTTTTAAAAATGGACCTTTTGTCCATTAAGATAGTAACTGACACTGCCTAGATAATTTCTGCACCCATTTTACTTTGCTTTCATTGTTTAAGGTTGATCCATTTTAGGCTTTAAGGTGCCTTTTGGTGCTGCTGTTCTTAGGTCCTTTGCTGCCTGCCCCCTTTGTCTCAGACCCCTCTAACAATAGCTGTTCCATGAAAAGAAAGCAAAACTTAAATCATCATAACACACACCAATAAGAGAAACTTCTTTCCCCATTTCATTTTTTCCCCTTGCAGTCTGGTGGAGAGAGGAGCACTCAGAGTCTGGGTCTCTAACAGGTCTCCTGGTTCGCATGTTCCCGATGAAGGAAGCCATGGATTAAATTGAGAGGAGCCCTTGCATTTCACCATGGGAAGTGAGTGTTGGCCTGAAATGGAGCACCAGCTCATGTGGCTGTGAGCTGGTGGCTGGAATCAACTGCTGCTCCTGGGCAAAGGACCGAATTATTAAAACTGTTGTTTACGGACCTTATCATTTACAAACAGGTGAACACAGAAAAAGGACTTTCGTTTTCCTGAAATTAATTTTTAGCTGAGGGTTCTCTTGTGTTAAAAAGATAAGAAACTTGTATAGAATTACAGTACAAGAGTTTACAGCTGTCTAAAGGACCTGCAAGTCCCAGGTTATTAAACAAATGTGGATAAAATGGCATTTGTCAGAATGACTGTTACTCTTTATGACACCTTTTAGAAATTGAAATGACTTTGAGATTTAAAATTGCCCTGATCCATGATCCCATCACCTGTGGATGACAACCTGGGCTCAGTGAAGATGGCTCTAAGATAATCACTGCTGGCAAAACAGGTGGGACATTGATAAATGGGTAAGGCCCGACGCGGTACCGTTATTGTGGCATAATATCCAGAAGCCCTTCCCCAAAGCCAGTGTCGCTTGCTATGTGAAGGACTCCTCAGCGTTTCAGTGCAAAGAGGTATCAGCTCTTCCCCCTCTACTGATATGTGCCACTGCCTACCTTGCAAATAAGCATCTCCCCCACTCCTCCACATACTCACTTCCCTATTACCCTGTTTATAAACCTCTCCCGCCCATCCAATATACACATTCCCATGCATTCCTGTGCAAGCCTCATGTCTGTACAATACTCATGATGGTATAAGTTATAAGTGAAAACCATTATTTATCAGGTGCTTACCACATCATTCTAAGCATTTTATATATATTAGCTCACTTTCACCAGGCAACAATCTTATTTGATTGGTATAACTGCTTCCATTCTATCAGTTAGAAAATGGAAACTTGGAATCTGGGTGACTTTCTTAAGTTCCCCTCAATGACAGAGCAAAGACTCGAAAATATAACTTCTTGAGGCCAAAGCCCATGGTTTATCCAATCCATAATGCTACCTGATTCATTAGTCCACTCTGCATGCATTCATTGAATAACTGCCACATGCCATGTCTCGTGCCATGTGTCTTCCTCATTGTCTGCATCTGCACCTCCCCCTCCCCCCACCCCAGTCCTCACCCCATTTTACACAGCTGTTTCATTCCCACCTCAGAACATGGGGATGGCAGTGTTACCAGTAACACTGGAGCAGGTTCCCTGTAGAACTTAGTTTCTGATTCTTGTCTTTGTCTTTTGTTATCTGTGGTAGTGTTTACTTCTCCAGTTTTCCATTTATTCATCATTTATGCCAAGATAAAGTATTCCAAGGGAAATCAAGCCTCACCTCAGGACCAGATTTCTCTTTACAACCTCAGCCTACAGAAATGCATCCTACACTTGTGTTTCTGCCATTTTACTGAGCAATTGCTACTGGTAACCCTATGTCTGTTTGTCCATGCTGGAGGGAGAAACTACATAGAAGATATTGGCATATCTTCCCTGAGTACAGAACTGGGCACCTGGTTTAAGTTTGGTAAATTCCTATTGAATTATCAGATGATTCAGCAAATAACCCAGAGATTTTATGCTCAAAACACCAATGACAATAGCAACAACTGCAAATAAACAAGAGTAACAACATTAAACAGTAAAGCAAGGTATAAAGACTTTTGGGAAAATGGTCCCATATACAAAGCCAAAGGAATGATTCCAATATGAGCTCAGGGAATCAGAAAAGATCCAGAACAATGAGAGGGGAATAATCCCACTTTGTCCTTAGGAAAATCTCCTCAAATTAGAGGTTGTCACTTGGGCTGAGAAAAAAGGCCAATTTGTCCTTATGACACCGACTGAAGTGCAACAGCTATGCTTTATGACAACTGCATTCTCCAGGATCACAGAAGACCAGAATGGGGCCCAGAGGTCCCAAATGATTCTTTCATTCTTCAAAACCACACTCCCCCACAGCAGTGTGGGGACAGATCTGTCAGATGAGATGTTCGGAATTCTATCATGCAGGACACCCGGAACTGACATTCACTAAATTATTCCCTTCAACCATTTTACTCTCGCTACGTACAACAAAGGCTTAGACTGGGAAGGACTAAAGAAAGAATTATTCCAAAGCAAGAAGCTTTAGCCTCGAGGCATAAAAATAGACAGAAACTTGTTTAAAAAAAAAATAAAACAATGTAGGATTAGATTATGAACTTGTTCACTGAACAGTTACATGGCAATTTGCTAAGGTAATTATTACCATTAATTCGAGAGCCAATAATTATCATAGCAGTTCTACCATTTCATCTCTCATTTATTCTGAAATCCTGGAAGCAGGGTTTGTTCAGATACCTGGTTTGCTTCGCTGGTCTAAAAGCCTCTGTTCTAATGACTTTTGTAATCTTAGGCATTTTTTGGTGGGAATTGCACTTAACCCTCTTGTGTGAGTGAAACAATGCACTGAGGCTCCGTGGTGATTCATCTCGGTCACCCTTCCTTCTGCAGAGCAGTCCAGCCTGGATGTTAATAGAAAGGGAGGCAGTCAGTGGCTGCCATCTTGGATCTCATTCCATTTCATTTTCTGGTCACAAACACCATGATTTTTCTAGCCAAGAGAGGTGAACAGGAGCACAAAACTCTCCCATTGATGCCTTTCCTTCAGGCCCCTCAGTCTTTGGAATGCTGGACCTAGTGCTAGTTTAATTGAACTGCTGTGCTTGGCTTCTCCTCTGAGAGAGAGGTATATAGTCCTTCTGGTGGCTTGTTGTAACAGATTTCAAACTCAGTGGCATTTAACTCTATGGATTAAAAAACACTGCTTTCCATTGGAAACCCAGTGAAAAGTGTGACTCCAGATACTGTCATGTAAGCAATCACTTTCTAAAGAAGGCCAGAAAGTACTGGCTTCCCTTCCACTTGGCTGTGACAAACTTGTGCTGCTCAGTTCTCTTTTTGTGACTGTAACAATGGACTGGGCTAATGGTAGAATAAGGGAGATATGAACTGGGGCCAAGAACCAGAGCTTCCATGGTTTGCTTGGAGCAGGTGACACGAAAATATCTCCCAACAGCCAAAGGCTAAAAGAGGCTTTCCAGGAGAGAAGATCAAGGGACAGGGATAGGCTTGTGATCAGGGTCGGGGTTAAGCTGGTTCTTGGCAGGAGGTATTGGTCTTTAGTTTATTATTGTCCTTCCCTGTCCAGGATAGAAAGACCAGCAAGGAGGATATTGAGAGGCAGACCCTTAATCTGAAATGATGTTTTCCCTAACTAGTTCAGAACAATGACACCCAACCGCTTTTGTAATTCCTAATGCCTGCCGTAGCCCATGTTGGGTGATGGGTGCACAGGGATGAGAGGCATACCCCCTACTCTCAAGGGAAGGACAGACATCTAAGCAGAGAACTTCAGAGCACCAGGATGTCATGAGAGAAGCATCATGGTCCTGGGGAAGAAGCTGAGAAGGACAACGTGCAGAAGAGAAAAACAGAGTTCTCATTCCTGACTCCAAATTCAACCTCCCAGATGAGGGAGTGGAGAGATCCCAGAGCCTTTGTGTAAGAAGATCTTGGGTTGAGGGACAGGTTAATAGAGCTGAGGAGGTGTTTAGAGGAGGCCAAGCTTTTCTTTAGACACTGGCAGGACAAAAGGAAGGAGATTGCAGGTCATGGCCATCTCCCCAACTGGGGCCAATTTGTACCCTGGGAACTAACTACAGGGCAATGTGGTTCTACCACCCAAACAAATCTAAAACCTGAAAAAGATTTGGATTTATTCATCTAGGATCAGGACCTCGTGACCTGGGAGATGGGGCATAGGACACTGAGGTTCTTCTCTCCACAGGGGTATGGAAACGAGGCAGGACCTTGGTGTGCCAGGGGCAGGGTACTCCTCAGAAAATAAATGGGCTTCCAACAGATCTCTGCATTGTTTGTATTTTCAGTTCCATGTTTAAAAGTAGACATAAGGCCAGCAAAGAAAGACAGTTCCCTTTTAAAGATGCCTGTTTCTATTTTGAGCTGCTATACTGCTTCTCCAGGCACACACACACTCCCCCCCAACACACACACCTTGGCCAGTCACCCCTGGTCTCACAGGTGAGCCCTTCACCAGCCACCACACGGCGCCTCCCCATGAACCTCCCGTGTGCCCGGAGCAGTTGCCAACGGTGCAGGAAGCCTGCCGCTGCCTTCTCAACCTGGGGAAATGACTCTTTCTTTTGGTCTTAGTTCTCTCATGAGATCACCTGAGGACATGGCAGGTGGAGAAAGATCCCATCCAGGAAAGCTGCAAAGAAATATTAAAAATTCAAAAGATAGCATCAAACTCTACAGTTATAAAATGTAAGGAAGCAGCCCAAGACCAGCGCTGTGGGGGGGTGGGGGTGGGATGGGAGGGAAGGGACAAAAGGCCATTATCATGATGTTTCCTGAAGCTTTGCCATGTCTTCAGGAGCACTCAAGCAGGGAAAACGAGGAGAGGCTGGATCCCTCATCCAGTGCCTTGGGCTCCTTAGAGAGCATAAGATCATCATCATTATCCTTCTCTACCTCAGTGAAGATGAGTCCTCCAAATAGAAGGGATATCTTGTGCTGGAAGCACAGTCTCTCCCCTGTCCAGGGAGTTCTGTGGCTCAGGCTGTGCCTCCTTGATGAATGTCTGCTGTCTGGAGATTCTGGACCCAGGCAATTGCCCAGCATTGCAGGGAGCCCAGCTGCCTGGCCAGGTCTGAAGTGGCTAAGAAACACAAATAACTCAGATCTATTGTTCTCTGGTGGAACCCCTCCAGTGATACCACATTCTGCAGTCATAACAGGCTCCAAGATACCAAAGGGGCCCCCACCCATGACAGCTTAATTGAACGCAAGCCCAGAGACCCTAGATGCACCAATGAACAAATGCACCCATAAGTAATGGAAAGCTTAATGCCTAGCACCTTTGCCACTGGTATAGTTAGTGTGGCCCCTGAAATATGGCGTGAACTCACTGTTTGCGTGGGGTGGGGTCCCTGCATGCCCTAATGACTCCTGAGGCTCCACAGGTTCAACACCAGCTCAGCACTTTCCTCCTTGATGCTGCTTCCTGATGCCCTGGTCACTCCCATTTTTCCAACCCAGGCACCTCCCAATTCCCCTGCCTCATACCCCTGTTTTCCCTTTTACACAACTTCTCCTCCAGTCATTCCCTAAATACATCCCACCTCTTGACCTTCTATTAGATGCGTTATTTTGTTCACATTATGCCTCTAATCTATAATGCTTTGCCTACTCTTAACTGCCCTGAGAAGAATTGTCCCCTCTTGTTTGGTATCTGCCCTTTTCCCACCAGTTAATGTGACTTCCTGATACTCTCAAAGTCTGGAGCTGTAGTGCTGTGCTAGGGCTGGATCCATCTGTTCTCAAGTTCATGTTCAGTGAATTCATGTTGGTAGCTTGAGACCAGCCATGGTGGAATATTGTATTGACAACACAGAAATTGGCAAATGCTACAAATCAGGTGTTTTGCTTTGTTTTGTTTTCCCAGGGAGCTGGATTACAAGTACATCACTGAACTTAAATGCTAAATTGTGCTATAATGATTTTATGTACACATTGTGTCTTACCCATGCAGATAGGTTTACAGTGGGCAGGGGCAGTGTCTGAGTCATCTGTGTATGAAGGAAACCTGGCACAGGAAATTGCATCGAAGTGGCACTCAACACATGTTTACCCAGTAGATTACTACATGATACAGATATTTATATCTTTTCTCCTTTCCTTTTCTTTCTTCCTATTTTATTTTATTTTGTTGTGTTTTATTTAATTTGGTCTGCAGGACATGATTTTGGTATTCTTTTGGACGAATAATATATTTAACCATTGTGAATAGAGGAACTTGATAAAATAAGAGAGCATGTTTTGTAAGGATGTTGCATTGTTTACAAACAGAACACCGGGATTTCAACAGGGACCAAAACTTTCTTGTTGAGTGCAAAGTCCACAGACTCCCCTCTCTCCTGAAGGAGACAGGTGTGTCCACCTGAGTATAAAGTTCTCTCTAGCGAAAAAGGTTTCTGAAAACCATTGAAGAGCTCACAAGATAAGTGTGGCTCTTAATCTTTCCTTTGGTTTTTTTTTTTTTCCAGAACAAGAATAGCCTCAAAACAAGCAAATCTTTGACCTACTGTAACCACTTCCTTGCTCCATTACCTTACCTTCTGTACCAACCAACTATGTACTTCTGTTTGATAAGAAAAGCTCTAGAAAAAACCTGCTTTGGATCCATTCTGGAATTGGAAAGAGGTACAGCTCAAGACCATTCAGGGCTCTACATAGTCCCTGAAGTTGGGCAGTCTCATGGAAGGAGTTTCTGGTTCTAAATATCCCCACCCTCTTATTTCTAAGTAGTCATGCAGGCAAACACAGAAACAAAATCTGACCTAAGTTTGGATCCATTCTGGAATTGGAAAGAGGTACAGCTCAAGACCATTCAGGGCTCTACATAGTCCCTGAAGTTGGGCAGTCTCATGGAAGGAGTTTCTGGTTCTAAATATCCCCACCCTCTTATTTCTAAGTAGTCATGCAGGCAAACACAGAAACAAAATCTGACCTAAGTAGAAAAGCTCACAAATTCAACAAAAATCTGGTGACTCGGATTCAGAAAATAGGCAGGAATCAAGAAAAACAAGGTGGCAGGAGGCCTAGATCGTGCCACAGTGAAGCCAACATGGACAACTTATGCACTAGAATCTCAGAACTACTCTTGCCCTACACAGCCTATTTTCAAGGACAAAGGAAGATGGGAGCAGAGAGATAAGTGGCACTCTTAAGAAGGAGGCGACAACGTACCCTCATAAAAGTTCATCCTATCTCTTTAGCAGGAACTCACTTCAAAAAGCCAACCTCCCTCCTTTCACAAAAAACATTCACATCAAGGTCCGATGGTCAAATGTTCTGAGACATTCAAAACAAACCCATTTTTCAGTATTGCGAGACTTTTATCATTTGTAATATATATTGTAATACAAATACTTGCAAAGTTGATTTCTTAAAATGGGAGTTAAGAAAATCCCTTCTATTGAAGTGGTTTACTTTAGAGAAAGAATAAATGAACTCAGTTGGTTGTATAAGAAGCAGGTCCACTGAGAAAGGGTTGAGGCAATATAGCTCCCATCCCATTGCTTGCTGACCATATGTCCTGCATGCTTCGCAATGCACCAAAATCCTATAATCTTCAAGTAAGCTTTATTAAATCCATTTATCTAGTAAAGAAACTGTGTGTTAAAAAAATTGTCTAAGATCATTCAGCTAGTAATTAGCAGCAGTGGAATATGAAAGCAGGATGCCTGACTTAAGAAACCTGTGTTGTCTTCTTCTTGTTTGCAGGGCTAATAAGCTTAGTGGAAAGAATATGAAAAGCTTCATCTTGTCCTCTTTTCTTGTCTTCCCTTTCCTCCTTTCCATTTTCTCCTTTCTTTTTAACATTTATAGAGCAATTATGAAGGACATAAAGCTGACTCCAGGACAGATTCTACTACTGCCATCTACTAAAGAAGCTAAGCCATGCACGCAAATAACTATAACTCAAAGTGGTAAGTGATAAGCATTGTACAAGGGACAAATGAAGGACTCTAGATGTTTATAAGAGAAATGACTGACTTCATAACAGAAGACATTTTATGAGAGGAATGTAGAAGAGTTGTTCTCTATAAAGACAAGAAATTAAAAAGTATATTAAACTTACTTGGGTATAAATAAGATCTCAACCTTCACAGGTGCCAACATATTAGGAAGACAGCACAAGGAGCACAGTGTGTCTCAGGTTCTGGAGAAAGTCATCTGTCCTGATGGATATGAGTTGATCCTACATGAGACTTCTATTGTCCTAACACATGGCAGGCTGGATTCCTGGAAGCTGATTGACTAGAGGAGTGGCTCCTCCTCCATTACAGTGCATATATTTTCCATCATCAAGGATGCATTTCTTGAGTCGGCCATCCATATATACTTCTTAGGCCATATGTAGGCAACAGCCTGCCACTGAGCCGAAATAATGGTGTTCCAGGATTCCTTCCATCTCTATGAACTATTTTCCCTGCCTCAGGAAGAATACACAGCACATGAGAGAAGGAACTATCTGTTAAGTTTTTACTGTGTTAGCGAGGAAGAGGGGGTAAGTGATACTGTGTCCATGTTAATAAATACGCTGGGGGCAGGAAGGTAATTTATTACACTCCGTAACTGAGATTCGGAGATGGGGAAAACAAAACACAACAAAATGTAATCTCTCCAAGGTGTAGGATGTTCCCTTGCCCCTGAAAAGTAAGTGTACATTTCTCCACTTTCAACCCAGATAACTGTAAGTACTATTATTTGAATAAAGAGTATAGTAGATTTTAAATAAGAGGAGGTGTTATATTTAATACATCTTTAGATATTTTATCTATTTATCTTCTTCTATCTATATATTATATATTGTATAACTATTATATCTGTATTCTACATCGATGTAACATATATCATATCTATGTTATCATATGTGCTTTCATGAAGCTCTTGTGATGACTATTTGTTCATTCAAATTTAAAAACAACCTCAGGCTGGTTGCCCTTTTTCTCATTACATGGCCCTAGCCATTAGACAAAGAGAATCAATGAGTTCCATAAGGGCTCCCTAAAATGATTATTTCTATATTCACTCAAGATTGCCATAAAGGTAGGGTAATAGACCAACTGGAATTATTTTATGATCCATAATTAAAGCAGAGGAACCAGATATAAATATTCAAATCCACAAATCTATAGGAGAGTGTGGATCTAATGAACAAATAATGTAAGCAACAAGAAAATTGCCAAAGTTTTTATATCTTGATGGAAATCAAACTACACTTAGCACAACTTCATAGTAGATATTCTAGGGAATTAGAGACAAAGAGGAATAGAACATAGTTCCTCTGGGAAGTTACTGTCTACTATGGAATATAAAGTTATACAGTCAACCATGGAATGCAAGGCAGAATGGGATTAGTGCTAAAGGACAGGTCTGGATAAATGCCACATGGTTAGAAGAGCTGAAATTCACATATGTTTGGAGAACCTGCAATGGTTTCATAAATTGTTTGTGTTTCAGCTGCCCCTTGATAGATGGATAGAAAGAATTTCAGCACATAAAGATGAGGAGAAAGAATTCTGGAATTAATGAAAGGAAAGCTGTGGATGGGCTCTCTATGGAGATAATACAGCTTAGTGAAAACGAGCAAGAGCTGGCATCAGACAAAAATGGATTCACCTCCTGGTTCTATCATTTGTGAACAATATGACTTAATCCTTGTTTATCTAATTTCTGTGTCATTTTTTCATATATAAAATGAGGAGCTTTTATATATGAAACCAGTCTTTTTGTGTCTTTGTTTACAAATATTTAGCATAGCATCAAGCCCCTTGAGAGACTTATTCTTTCTATGTAGTCTCCTGCACGTCTCTCTTCTTAGCAAACCACCTTCTACCACCTCTATGAAGATTTTAGACCTACATTCATTCATTTATTCCACAATAAATGGATTATTGAGTGTCTTATATATCATTCACTTTCATCTTCCAGTATCTACTTAATTGATTCTTAGCGCACCAATTCCCTTTAGAGCAGAGAAGTGTCACGTATCTCTGCTTTCCCCTGTTCTGACCATCTCGGTTGCCATGGCTCAGGTCTTACTGGTGACCCACAAAAGGGGCAGATGTGAGTAACTCCCACGTGTAAGCAAGACAGGAGACCCACCTGGGATGAACGGTTAACCCCCAGGCCTGGCTTCAGCACAGCGGAGCTGGGAGATTATCGACTCGGCCAGTTGCGAGGTAATGTTGACAGCACACCCTGACTGTGAGACTTAATTTCTCACTTTATTTGTCATTTGAAAACCCTGGCATAATCCAGGGTTGGTTCCCAGAAGACCACACCTTGGCACAGTTTGAGAGTGTCATTAGGTGCTCACAGCCCAGTAAGGGCACTTGGAACAGAAGGAAGAATATAAATAAAATAAACCACGTGCATTAGCAACTCACTTTACTCCATATGGTAACATAATCTCAGCTTCCCTTTTTTCCCACATGGCCATCAGACTCTCTCTCAAATGCAAAACCTCACCGTTTGTTTCACTATCTGCTACAGAGAAAGGTGAAAATAAGGATCATTTCATTACACAGAAGAAACAGTCAAAGACACGGAGAATGAGCACAAGTGTCTGATAAACAAAGCCATTGCCATAAGTCCCTGGAAGAATCCTTTGTCCTTTGCACAAAATGAACAGGCCTTGACCTGCTTTTTCTTGGTCAGTTTCCTCACAGCCAAGCCTTAAAAATCATACAAGAACATCTTCACAGATGCAGTCTCATTTTTGTAGCCCCTCCCCAAAATAATTTCAGCATTTTATAGTTCTGGCAAGAAGGAGAAAGACGAAAGATAACTGTGCTTCCTCACTTTTACAGAATGAGGGATGAGATGGTGGAAATACATGCCATTGGGCTGGAGATCACCAAATGTCAAGACCAGCAAACCTTTTACTATGGAGACATCAGGGATCCCCAACAGCCTTTGGAAAGGACAGCTCAAAAGCTAATGGACACCCACAGTCTATGCAGATACACTGGTGTCACATGGCAAAGGGAGACTTACAGCCAACACAGCTACCTTCGCCCTAGGAGTGGAGTGGAGTGGAGCGGAGGAGTCACTTTGATCTTTTTTTTTTTTAAGAAAAACTCATCTCAAACTTTTTCTTGGTCTTGCCTTTAATACTTCCTAAACTCATACACTTCAGATTCATAACTGTGAAAGTTATTGTCTTTAAAAGTGCAAATAACTTTGAAGAAGAAAGAACAGACAATATGTAAATGCAAGTACTCAGATGGCTTTCCTGCTGACCCTGATGAAAGCACCATGTGGACTGAAGTTTTGAATGGCTGGAGGGAAGATTATTTAGTGTGGGGCCTATTTAGTAGGTTTGGGACTCAGATACAACACTGGTGCCTGGGGCTTTAGCCAAGAAAGAAACTGAGAGCTCTATGAGTGACAAATCCGGGTCAAGCTGTGGAGAAAACAAAGTAAGGAATACAGGAAGTAGCAAAACTCAACTTCTCAGTCTATCTGATGCTACAAATTCAACAGAATGAAGACATTTTCAGAGAATAGAAGCATTCCAGTAGCCAGGTTTCTTACGGTAGTGGCTGTTCATTTTTAGCTGAGACAGTGTCCAGAAATACTTTCTGGCCAAGTAGGTTCTTATCTAGAGCAGCCTTCTTCAGATTTATCATTTGATTTTTTTGAAGTGTTGATACAGTTTGCTTGTTTTCATTATTATTATAGTAGTGTGCAGTTTGAAAGCAGTTTTGTTTTCACATGGGAGAAATTTGCAAAGATCTCTGGGTTTAGGTGCCTTCCTCAAATTTCTGCTTATGAGTTCTGCACTCCGGTTGGGATTTCTACCACGTGGGCAGCCAGGCCCTGCTCGAGCTGGGCACAGCTCTCTTGGCCTTTGGGCCCTGAGGCTTGATGGCACCTTTGGCAGTCTCTGTCTTGCTCTTTTCATTGGCCCCATCTGACTTTCAGACCATGTCTCCATTTGTTGCCATCATGAAGCTACTTAGCAAACCATCAGTAAGTAAAGATTTGGCACATTACAGGCCTTTTTTTCATGTTGCTGCACTCAGCAAAAACTTTCTTTTGGTTCTTTCTCCAGTCAGAATGTCTTAAAGACCTCAGGTTAGTCCCCCCTTCTTGTTAGACACTTTTATTCAAGAGCCTCCTGATTCTGGAAGATTCAGCTCTCAGTGGTTATTTTTAGTACTCAATTGATTCAAGCATCTTCCAAAATCTGAGGGAAAAAAGTCACTTCAACCAAGAGAGCCTATCAATCACAGTGTGGTTTGCATGCTTATTTAGCTGGTTAGTAATTAAAGGCAGCTAAAAATACCAGGCATGCATGAATGGTGTGATTTTTATATCTTAGCTCCTTCTCCAAGAAGATGCAAGATCCATCAATCAAACAGTTGGTAGCTAAAGTCATTATCACTGAAATTAAGGCAATTATATACAAATGAATATTAATGAAATATCTAGTCAAAATTAGGGTCACTTCTTAACACTTAGAACGAAATTGTAGAGAATCTAGGTTTAGTGTTAATCCATTGTAAAATAACTGAAGGACACTCCTTCCATATTAAACTGCCATTATAGCTATGGGGGCTTCAATTATGCTCATTTTATTGTTTCAGAAAGAAATGGTTTTACATTCATATTATATCTCTTATTTCTAGATTTCAAACTGGCCTATAAACCTGCATTATTTTAATAGAGCCACAAAACATTCCAATGAGAAAGACACACATTGGTCCCAGGCATTGTGACTTTAATTAAAAATATATATGATGTTCCCTGCAGGCATAACAGTGCCGTCATTTATTAAATAAAGAGAGTAGGCCGGATGATCTCCAAGCCCTGTCATTGTAGGGTTACAGGATTCTACTGTGGAACAAAAATAGATTGCTTTAAATACTTCATAAAATCAAATGCTAGTATATAAGTTTAACATTTGATCTTTCAGAAAGCTATGAATAGAAGGGAATTTGTGAGAATGCAAGTGGTCTGAATTTTCTAGATATGCTTGTTGGAAACCAAAGACCCCAAAAGCTGGAGGCCCCCGATGTCAGATGTATGTCTCCAAGTATGGCTGCCACACCCCAAAACTCCAGGGGACACTGGTCACATTAGCATCTAAGTGAATGGCACGCCTGAGGCTGTGCAGTGCACAGCCTGGGAAACCACAGAGAAAATGGGCATTTGGTTATTTGGTCCACTTTATTTTTCCTAGCTCCATATCACCTATTTAGTACACAGAAGAGAAAATTAGAATAGAAGACTCTTCTCTGACTGAGCATTGGGAACTGACTTGGACTCAACAGGTCATTGGGTCAGCCACGCCCTAGTCTGAAAAATCAATGAATGGGGCCTTTACATGGTCTCTACAAGGAGTTAAAACCCCATGAGCCACTTCTATTTTCAAAATATTCAGACATTTGAAAGTTGGAAAAAAAGGAATGAGAAGAAGAGGGAAATGGACTAACTATGCTAGATGGGTTCTAAAATTATTGAACTGTAGGACCATAGGGGTAGGTGAAAACGATGGTAGGAAGTAGAGAAAGATAGGAACAAAAGGGTGGGCATATAGTTCCCCACAGCTGTGGAGGAAGATGTAGTAGTTCTGGCTGAATTCCCCTGGCCTACTTTCCAGGCTCTTGCAATTCTCCCAGCAATCTCAGCTGCACAAGAGGATGGTTATTATGGAACTGTAAATACCAAAATAAAACAAAAGTCCCTGGATTGGGATGTTTGAAAAATGGCAGCTCTTGAAGGCAGGTTCACCCTGCAACGCTACAAAGCGATCCCTATCTTCGGACGTCTGTTAGTTCCACATTGTGCTGCAGCACCCAATGTAGGGTAAAGTATTAGATTTCAGTTTATTAAATCATATATAGGTATATTTGAGTATAACTGAAATCAACCTTTAATGGACACTGTTTGTTTCAATACAGGTTGATGACTCCTGCCAACCTTTAATTTATTTACTATTGTAATTCATTAATTTTCTCAATTTGCAACTAGGGTTCAGAATGAATGAACTAAATGGTAACCTGCTGATAAACAAATGTTGTCATATATGTCCCTGGCCAGCACATTGTGGGTTATAGATACATGTTTGAGTAAAATAAATCTTTTATTTTTAATTTATGCCTTACACAATCAATGGAAGACAAAGATAAATAAACCACGTTTACAGTAATTGTGGTCACTGTTTTGATAAGGCTATTTGGGGGGTGCTATGACTCTCAAGGAAAGACACTCCAACCACACTGGTTGTCCTAATCCAGAGCCTATACGCATTTCCTAGTAGGAGATTAAGAACCCACTCAGGACAGGGAGATGCCAGGACAATCAACAAATGTAAGAGTTGTGGCTATGGGGTTTAACACAAATTCCAAAACATACATATCCACACAAAATCTAAAGCATACATATCTACCTCTTCACATGGCCCCTTTGGGAAGAATGTGGTTAATTCAATAGTGTGCTTTCATTCAGAATATTTTAATATTGTGCTTTCATTCAGAATATTGTGTTTGAGAACTAAACCACAAATAAACGCATAAGCGATATTAATAGATTCACCCTCAAGGGTCTCTTAATGTGCTGGGTTGGGAAAGAACCCTGGTCACACTAGAAAAGTGTGTCTCCTAATTCTAAATTCTAGGAATAATCTGCTCCTTTACTGATATCATCTACAAAAAGCTTTCCTAAGTGATTTATACAGAGACAGTCCTTACTACGTATGTAGAGTGACAGGGCAAAGGAAGTATCATTCGACAGTTTTAATTTTAACTGCACTATTGTGAAACAATGGGGTTAATATAAAATTTAAATAATTCAGAGGATGCTAATTCCACCCACCTATCTACCTTTTCATTCATTCATCATTTTTTTAAAATTACATATTATTTCAAAAATATTTAAAAGCACAGGAAATTATATGATGTTAGATATCTGTGCATCCAAAACCAAGATTTAAAAAACTAACATTTTGCCACATTGTGTCAGATGTCCTTTTTATGTGTAAAAAATAAATAAATAAATAACTATATTCAGCACAGCATCAACCTCCCTATCCCTTCCTCTCCTTTTTTCTGTTCCTTGAGATAACTATGCTCCTATGTTTGGAATGTATCCTCCCCATGCATTTTTTAACTTTTAGTACATTTGTATGTACTCATAAACAGTATATACTGTTGCACTGCAGACTTTTATTCATGCTTTGATCATCCCCAAACTGAGTTTCTTTTGGTTGGTACAGATATAGGTCATTCATTTAATGGCAGTAGGGTATTGCAATGCATGAATAAATCAGTTTATTCATTTTTAATTGAAGATGAATTAGGTCGTACATTGTTTTCCCCATTATCAACATACTTCAATGACTACTATGGTGTCTTAGTTTCTTGCTCCTAAAGCAAGGACCATGCAATGGGTTGGCTTGAACAATGGGACTTTATTGGTTCACTGTTAGGAGGCTAGGAATGCTCCACAATTGAGGTGTCAGCAAGACAATGTTTTCCCCCACGGGACTGGGTCAATCTGGGGCTGGCTGCTGGTGATCCTTGGGTCTTGGCTTCTCTGTCACGAGGCTGTGGACATGGCAATGTCTTCTCCTTTCTCTTCCACATTCTGCTGACTTACAGCTTCTGCTCCTCCATGTGGGTTTGTCTTCATAAAACCTAAGTACTAGGATAAGGCCCAGCTTCATTCAGTTGGACCATACCTTGATTTAAAATAACATCTTTGAAAGGTCCCATTTCTAATGGGTTCACATCCACAGTAATGGAATAAGATTAAGATCATGTTTTGTAAGGTTTTTTGGGTGGTAGGTGGGAAAGGCATACATAATTCAACATACCACATTATGACAACATACAATGTGTGCAGTGCGAGGATGAACTAGGGAGCACAACTACAGAGTAGCCTGGGCTGCTCAGGTAATAGGCATGTATACTTTAATTTCACCAGGTACTGCCAAAGCCCTCTCCAAAACGATTGTGCCAGTTTATTCTCATGTTAACTATGCATAATGCTTCCTATTTCATCTTTCCCGAATTCTGTGTTAAAAGGATTGTTAACTTCTATAAATGTGATGGATATAAAATTGTCTCACATTGATTTTAATTGGCATTCCTGATTATCAGTGAGGAGGGATCTTTATTCGTGTGTAATGATTCCCCCATTTTCCTTCTGTGTAATGTGCCGGCCATTTCTTTTGCCTATTTCCTACAAAGATAATTCTTCATAGTTACTTGTAGCCTTTCTTTATATAATACAGATACAACTACCTTGGCAATGGTTGTATATGGTATTTTTCACCCAGTTTGCTCTTTATTTTTCAATTTGCTTGTTGTAGTTTGGGAGTAAGAAGTTTCAAATTTTAATGTAATCAAATTTGTTAATGTTTTCCACACAGCTTGGGCTTTTTATGAATTTCTTAAAACATATTTCTGTATGCCAACATCATGAAGGCACTCATGTATTTCCTCTTAAAATTTTACTTTGCTTTCACATTTAGGTCATTACTCAATCAGGAATTGTATACAGTCTGAGGTAAGGAAGTTATTTTCTTTGGCCTTTTGAATAACAAATGGTTGTAACACATTAGCATGATTTTTGATAGTCTCTGTTATCTCCGCTGATTATACCCCAAATTTTGTCATGCTATATAAGTTATCATAGATAAGCAGGATAGTTTCCAAGCTTTTTTTTTCTGGTCCACTGATCTATTTCCATTTCTCTATGTCATTACCTGAAAAATTGAAAGAGTTTTATGCTGTGTCTTGTTAGTGGGGAAGATAACTTCTTTTTTACTTCTTTAAAATTGCCTTAGAGAATTCTGGCTCAACACTTTTAGAGCAAGCTTATCAAGTATTAAAGGTAATTTATTTAGATTTTGATAGGAATTATGTAAATATTTTAAGTAAATTACAAAGATTTGACACAGTTTCTTTTCTTTTTCTTTTTTGTGTGGGCAGGCACCAGGACTCGAACCCAGGTCTATGGCATGGCAGGCGAGAACGCTGCCAGCTAAGCCACGTGGCCCACCCAACATAGTTTCTTTTTCATGAATAGTTGTATCTTTTTTTTATTTTCTAGTATTTTATTTTTCATCTTTCTCTTTAAACATTTATTTGAACGTCTCATTGGATTAAATTCTTGTCACTTTGGAGTTGATATTGTGTTACTATTGCTGTTTCTTCTAGAGTAAATTATATCATTTGTTCTTTTCTAACTGTTTTTATTGCTGGTTATCAATATAATAGTAAGCTTTTATTTTCATAGGTGAATCTTGTATATAGTGACTTTCAGAATTAATTATTTCACTCATAATTGGGCTATAATGCTCTTTGATGATTTTCTGTAGTTAACTGAAACCTAAATAACAGTGAAAATTCCCATGACAATATTTCATTTATTATTTTATATTTGCATTCATGAGTGAAACAACTATCATTTTCCACCCTCATGTGTTTTTTTGTTCTAGCTTCATAAAACAGGTAGCTTTTCCTCTTTGGTTTTTCACAATAAAACATTGACCAGCCAAGGGTCTCATTTATGTGTGTATGTCAAGGAGAGGGGATTTTCTATTGATTCACTCTTGTTAATAGTTTCAGATCTCTTCAGGTTTTCATTGAGTCAGTTCTGTTAAGTTAAAATTCTCTAGGAAATTATCTAGGTCTTCAAAATTTTCCAATTTTTCAATGATTACTTTATCTGTCCTTGTTACCTTTTCTCCTTTAATATTATTTGTGGTTTCTCTCTTTTGTTCTTAGTCAACACCCTTATGCTAGAGGTGTCTCATTTATGTAAATGAATTCTTTTTTCATTGTTTAAAATTCTAGTTTAACATCGTCTCCTTTTCACATATAAATTTAATATTGACAATTTAGTGTAAAATGTACAACACGTGCATATGCGTGTTTGCCTGTGGAATGTTTTCCATCCTATTTTGTACTCAGCATTTATCACAGTTTCCCTTGGCGCAGTTGTCCCTCAATGTCCTCTTTTCTTTGGATCACACAGTCTTTATTCTCTTTGTTGCTGCTCAGTAATTTTTATTTGCTCCTCTCCTCCTGAAGTGGGTGCCACTGCCGCCTCATGAGGGCCCCACGGGCATCACTGCCCCAAACTTCACCCGGCCTCTTTGCTCTCATTTTCCGGCAATAAAATATCTCTTTGTTTTTATATCATGAAAGGAGCTATTTTTGCTCCTGTTTTTTACAAATCAATGCATATTTACATTAACACATTTTCACCAATTGTATTTGCTTGCCATTTGTTCTCGCTTCCTACTTCACCCGTCTATTTTTTCAAAGTTATTCTTTTTGATGTACATCACACGGTAACCGTTTTGATGAGAGTTTGTGAACTGTAAATTCCCTCCGATTTTACTTTTCTGAAACTTCATATGCTTCTCCTTCACTCTCTCCTAACCCGGTGTTCCTTTTCTGTTGCAATTTACTCTAATTTCAGGGTAGCAGTATCCTCTCTTATCTCTATGAGGACATTAATAATAGTTTCTTTTTCTGTTTTCTCTCCTTCCATAGTCTGTTTCTTCCAAGGTGAGTGTTTCTGATTGTTTTGTGTGTGTGTGTGTCTGTTTTTTTGGTGGGGGGGTTCCCTGTGCTCTTTGTCGGAGGATCCCTTCAGATGCTGATGCCCTGCCTACCTTCCCATGACTAAGGGTAGAGAACTATAGGCTGAGCCGATTTGCTGGCGGGGGTGGCATGGCGCTGACCCCAGCTTCCCACAGGGGGATCCGGGTCTACTGGGACTCCCCCCTCCACACCACCTTTCCTCTTGGGTAAGGACCTGGTTTCTGGGGTGCTGGGAGGCTGGCTAGGGGAGGGAGGCAGGGAACTCAGGGGCAGCACTCACCGCGTACAGCTCGTGTTCATCCCCTAACTGCCGGGCTTCCCCCACTTCAGCAACCATCTGACTTACCAACCCTACAGAGCAGCCCCCAGACTTCCTCTGAGCTGAGGACACAGCATGGAGAGTGGGAAAGCATGCAGAGGCTCGCAGAAATCTTTACCAAGGCTTCATGGTCTCAGTCCATCCTCATTCTCTCCTAATTCCAGGGGTATGTGCTGTGTGTTTGTCTTATTCCTCTGCAGGTGGTTGAGTTTATTTTCCTGTCCATTTTACCTAGATTGAGATTTTCAAGGGCCACTGGGTCTATGAAGGGGCCTTAGATAAATGCCCCTGTCTCTCACAAGACCCAGACAGACTATGTGTATAAAACTTCTCAATCAAATTTGTGTTTGATTGCATCGAGTTTTTCTAAATGTTCGTTCTGGGTTGATTTCCCAGTTCATTTACTCTATCATCTTGCAAGAACCATACTTCTTCATTCACTTAATAAAATGCTACCTGTTTTATAGAGTGCTAATTAGAGGCCAGGAACTCATCTTTACAAGTCCTACTCATTGGGCATTGCAGGCCACACTTGGGGAGAAAACCAAGATGCATAGAGGACAAATTACTCTCTGAAGAACACATAGCTAATTTGCAGAACTGGGATTTAACAACATGTTTTTCCATCTGCAAAACCCATTTACAGTACACTAGAGGGTCTTCCACGAACATTATAGAGCATATACATACAAACCAGCTGCTGAAGGGAACACAAACCGTGTTTGTGGCTGTGCACATGTGTGCCTGCCTGTATGTCTGTGTGTAGGTACTGGGAGAGAATATTTAAGACTTAAATACTATCATGATTCTTGGTTCAGCCAGAGCCACCATTCACTGGTCTGCTGCTCTCCCTCTGCTCATTCAGCAGGATCTTCTAATAAGCCCCTCACATCCCTTCTCAGTCCTTTTCTGCCGACAGTGACTATTGCATCTAGGTAGATGAATGTCACAGCGTGCTCACAGCTTTGTGGCAATAGGAACTAAGAACAATAATTTTATTTGAAGTGAAAAAGTAGTAGGTACAAGGAGAATGAGGGTGCTATGCAGAAACATCACAGATAATAAATACATGTGCTTATCTATAAGTTTCCCAGAGAAGCTGCACTATGCATATTACTTACCCTTGCAGAATAAATTGCAGTTAATAGTCCAAGTGCATCTACAATTCTTTCAAAGGCAGAAACATCATCTAAAATATGCTTTAAGTGCCCATCAGACTAGGTACAGCGTCGTCATTTAATGTACCTTCGTTGAGCTGAAATGGTTACTTTTGGGGAAAGCTTGAATTCATGCTAATATTGTATATTTAATCAAATTTCTAGTGAGTCGTGTGGTCGTAGGAAAGTGCCTTGTTTTATTCATCAGCTAAAATGAATCATAGATTTTGCTTTGCAATGATATTTTGGTTCTCCTTCCTCCTCATATGGAATAGTTGAGGTTGTTTCGTGAAATCCGGATCTGCATTTGTTACCTCTTGTGCACTGATAGGTGCGCCCACCTGGGGGGCTTGCACACAGTAGGTCCACAGCATGGACATCATTAATGATGAGAATTCTAGACTCTGGAAAAATGGAATGCACACACAGCCTCCTGACGCGATCAGTTGGCACAGAAGCAAAGGGCACAGCCAGATACAGGAAATCTGAGAGGAATCCACATTAGATGAACCCTCTCCAGGCTCAAAAGAAGGAAGATGGGGAACAGCTAAGACTAGGGTACTTCAAATGACTACACTTCTTTTTTTCCTCAGCCAAATGTAATGTCATTAGAGAAGCCAGCCATGGCAACTCTGAACTAAAATAGGACCCTTTTCCTCCTCCTCTTTCATAGTTACTCCCTCAACGCTTGCATGGAACATATTAGAATTTGGAATTATTTCTCATATCTGTTTCCTTCTTCCTTTTCTCTAATTCAGAAATGAGAACAGCTATTATGAACATGGAGCAGCCACTCAACCTGCCGCAAGTTCATCCGTGTCCTTGGCACCAGCCTCGCAGGCTGTACATTCAGGGAATTGCGATTCAGAAGGCTGCTGGCCTCTGCAGTTGAAATGCTCTTTCCATTTTGTGAAATCCTCTAGTGCTCTCTCTACTGCCCAGCAGCAGTGGAGAAGCAATCCACTTATGCAAACGCAGAGACAGGGTTGAGAAAAGAAAAAGGATGACATTTGTTTCCAATCTTTTGATTTAAAGGTATGTGCCTGAAAGAGAAAGATATCATGAACACTGGAAGTATGAGAGATCTCTGAAATAAATGTAGGGGGGATATCCCCAGTGTATGGGGCATTATTCCACTGTGCTTGGAAAGACAGAGCAGCTCAGAGACTGCAAGAGGAGTGAATGGGCGCTGGGGGGAGAGGCTGGCAAGGGATGCAGCAAACTGACTTGTACCTCATGCATCGCGACCTTGAGAGATGCTGGAGCTTCTGCGTGAGTCACAGCCCAGTGGAAAGCAGAATGACACTCGGGTATCACAGAAGCACTTGCAAAGACAGTTTCAAAAGGGAATCAAGCAGGATGTGGATGGGTAAATCTAATCAAGCATATATCTAGTTTGACAAGGGATGTATAAAAATAGATGAATAAAAGATTTTTAAGAAGGATATTGGTTTGAGGAGGGAAAGAAAACGTCCCTACATGGTGCTGTATTTCAACCAAGATTTCACAGAAAAAAATCACCCTGAGAAATTAGCTGATTCCCAATCAATGCTCTAATGCAGCCATTTATAGTGCTTCATGCTGCTTCATTGCCCAGGTAATTACTTCTCATCAGCCTAAAATTCTCCAGGACTTTCAGGTGGAAAAGCTAGTCTTCTCATTTCCCAATGTTGGAAGTCAGGTCCAAAATGTTACTGACCCAGTTCTGCTGTCACCTTCCACTTGAGTGCAGGCGCATGTGCAAGAGGGTCCTGTTCTTTATCTACGTTCGTTTTCATGGATATTTTTAAACGTACGTAGTCGGATGGATAAAGGGATGAATGGCTGCATGGATAGGTAGATGTATGATGAATAGGTGAGTGAATGAATGAGTGTAATATACCAAACATAACTTCACTTATCACACTTGTCATTCATTCAACAAACATCAAATGTTTTCCTTTTTTTATAAAAATTTCAAATAGGCATTTTATCAGTCAGGGTTTAACTAGAAAAGCAGATGCCCTTGGAGTGGTATAAACTGAAGGGTTGATTATAGAAAGTGGACTGCACACCTATAGGTACTGGTTAAACAGTCAGTGCATGGCTCATGCTTTTGCATATGGTGTAGGACCTGAAGTCAGCATTTCAGGCAGTCAGAAAGGAAAGACGGATATGATGTTCTAGCTGGGAAGGGAAAACTGGAACTGCGGGATGAACTAGAACCCATATCAAAGTCTCATTGTCTCCAAGCCCTGATGATGTGGGCGATTTAAAGGAGAAGTTGGTGCCCTTCATCCTGGAGCCAAATATGCACCTGACCCAGGAGTTGGAGAAGCTAAAGAAGGAGAGCCCATGGTGGTCCTTGGAGGTGGAGCAGGCCTGGTTACTATTTCATGCATGCAAGGCGAGCCAGCAGATCCATTTCCACATTTGTTAAGGCCAATATCGCCTGGACCTACATCCACTTTCTGAACGTAAAATGACTTGCAGACATTTATCTTGTAGATAGTTCTAGCCCAGAACAATAACAAGAATTCTGGAAAATGAAGTTCCAGCTTAGTGAAGTGGACAGAGTCCAAGGCCATCACCAGGAACATGTGATGGAAAAAGATAAGGTGGTGTCTAAAGACAGGCTTCTAGAGCTGGCTCTGCAAATTACTGTCAGTGCAATTATGATATACCATGACAAGGATTATGGTAAAAGTAAGAGGCAGAGTTTGTGGAAATATAAAGAAAAGCACCTAAATAAATATTTGAGAATGGTAAGTCAAAAGGGCTCACACATTACTGGACATCTGTTGTCTTTGCTTTAGCAATTCATTGCCCCCCACCCCCACCCCATCGTCTACATTGATTTCACCACATTGATGACAGGAGTGAGTTTGTGACCCAGGCTGAATTAATCTAAGTATCCCACTGCCAACTGCCAACCACACTAAATTGGTCCAGAAATGAGAAATGGATCTATGAACCCAACCCAGATAACTCATTGAGCTTCTCTGGTATTTTTTCTTTCTGGAGCAGATGGGGGCATATCCTTTTGTATTCTAGGCTGTAGAACTCTTGAGAAACAATCCCAAAGCCTCCTATAGCTGCTTTCCTCACCTCCTGGGCAATGTCTACCTATAGGGAGAAGATGGAACTGACGCTCAGAGAAAAGTCTAGATGAGAGAGGGCTAGGGGAAAGCTGGAGCAATACCCACTAGTGAGCACTGAGTCCTGGCTCTGACATGCCTCAGCCATGACTGTTTATTTTTGTATAATATGAGCCATCAAATTTCTTTTTATGCATAACCTAGCTCAATTTGGATTTCTTCCATGTGAATTTTAAAGATATGTGATTATTGCACATATTGCATGATACGTTAGAGTTACCAGGTATGGAGTATGAAATAGAAGAAGGTAATTCAGTTAGAGAGATCAGTGTTTACTATGTTTACATGATCAAAACAGTGAATTAAGGAATTAATGAGGGGTTCAAAAATGAGAAACCTACTGGTATGTATGTATGGAAAGTACAAGGAGATGAGTATTGACTTTTTCCCAGAAAATCCCATTTGCTTGAAACAGTGGTCCCAAGTGAGCTGGGCTTTAATGTAGATCCAAAACGAACTTTATGGTACAATTTTCCCATCACTTCCTATCATTACTGCAAGTATATAACTTTTCAGCAGTACAAAAATCAGGGCATCTGTACCCTGCTTATGCATTTGTTCTCCTTTATATTCTGTGCCAAACATCATTGCAGACCAATAAGTATGATAAACATTAATGTAAAATTAACCAACTTAAATAATTTAGTTCTTAAATGTGATTCCTCTTGTGCTATCAGTTCTGAGATTCCAGATTCTATAGTGGTAGGTAAAGAAAAATGATGTCTCAGAGATTATCGAGCTCTTATATTCGTTTATTTTCCTGAAATTAATGTCTCCATTCTTACACTAGTTTTTAGTAAGGATTACTTACTAAAGTTCCGTAATGAAATTGTCTGGAACTATACTCTCTAGCAGTTCTGCCCATTCATTTTTCACTCTGCTAACTTATTAGGGAACAGTGAACTCTCTCAATGGAACTTTTTGTCTGGTTTAAAGGGGAAGATGTATTTTCTGCACCTTCTAGAAGCTGCTTCAACTCCCTGGTTCTAAGTTTGTTGGGTAGGAACACATTTAATTACCTTCTAATCTTATCTCTAAAAAGGAGAAAACAAGTGGCTTTAAATAGGGAGATAAATGAAAATATTTTAATAGAGGGCACACACACACGCAAAAACAGCTTACATTTAGAAATGCGGATGTACAGAAGCCTAGGGTAGACAGAGATTCTCTCAGAGATCTGCATAAAATCTTCCTACGTGTGAAAAAGTCAAGGAAAAAACACCTATTTGGCTCTTGGCAGTGACTTGCTGTTAAATCGAGCTGTTTCAGATGAGTCAGTTAGCTGCATGGACCGAAGTCTTGGTTTGCCGTGGCTTAAGCAAGCTGAAGTTTGTGCCTCACCTACTTTCAGAACTGTCATCCCTGTGATTCTCTTGACATTCTTCTCACTTCGGATACCTGAAGGTTGCAAGATGGCTGCTGCAACTTCCCGGCACATCCCATGGCAGGAAAGGAAGGTGGGGGAAAGCCATGCCTGTCACGTTCATTCACATTGACTCTCAAAACAAGCACCCAGTCAACCTGACCTCTAAGTCAGAGGCAAGATTCCATCATGAGGCTGCCCACAAGGCACAGGAGGCTGGGTTCTGCTGGTGAGGAAGAAGGGCAGCGGATACCAGGCAGGCAACTGTTGCCTTGGGTAGATATGCTCAAATCGCTATGAGCTCATCAAAAGCAGGGGCTGAGTTTGATATTTCATTCACATTATCTTTTCCCTTTGCAAAATTTTTCATATTTTCATGTACCTTCCTTACTATAATTAGGAGGGAATTGGTCTGTGACACCTGAGGACCCATTTAAATTAAAAATTAATCAGCATTTGGTATAAAGGGACTTAAACACATGATGCCAAAGTTTTGAATTGACAACCAGGCTAATATAGTCATTGTTCAGTACAAGATTATCCAAGTAAGCTTGGAAAATAAAAAAGAAAGAAAGAAAGAAAAGAGGCTCCGACCTATACATACCTTAATGAAATTTTAATGTTTCCTATTTTAAAAAAATGGATCTGCAGCTGGGCATGGAAAACAAATCTTAACCTAAAAAAGAGAAAGAACTCTACAGGTATAAATGGAAACACACTCCAGAAAAAAATGGAAGAAAATCAAGAAAGTGTTGAGAGGGTCAGGAGGTAGCATTCTACAGGTGCTCTGTTTCTTGACGTTGATAAATTCAGAAGTATAAGCTCAACTATGCGTGTTTTTAACAAGAAGAAAGCTACAATTAGAATAAAATATGGTATGCAATTACCAAGTTAGAAGAGAAAATAAGAACAAAATTTTTTTTTTTAATTTGCATATGGGCAGGAGGCACCAGGGATCAAACTCCAGACCTCCAGCATGGCAGGTCGGAGCTCTGCCTGCTGAGCCACGGCAGCCACACAATAAGAACAAGATTTAAACAATGGTGAAAAGATAGTAAAGCAAACTTCTGAAAAACATAAGAACAGAAAGAAAAAGGTAATAATTGGGCTTAGACTTTCACTTCTAGTTAGTTGTTTATGCTGAGACAAGCTAGTGACATTGGGAAAAACAGAAAAAAATAAATCATTTATGTAAAGGTGTTCCAAATTGTTTAAGTAGGATTTTAAATTTGGGTACCAGTGGAGATTGGGCACGACACAAGGGGGAACCAGGATAAATAATGAATGAAATAAGATAATTAATCACAAGCAGCTAAAGAGCTCTACCCTAGGAGCTTTTTGAACCAAAGAGAATCTCATCCATTCAAAATCTGCAACTGAGCCAGTCAGTTTCTCATTGAAATAAAGTGATAAGTTTCTATTTATGCAGAGTATGCGTAATGGAATAAGGTGATATGCTTCTATTTTTTACAGAATATTGTAAACTCTCTGTGGAGAGAAATGCAGGGTCAAGAATTCAACAAAAAATTAACTTGCTTTCTAAGAAGACTACATGCCTACACCCACACACATATATACAAACACATATCACCTTTGGTCCACCAATTTCTACTTCTGTATAAACGCCAAGGAAATGTACATTGAAGGACATGTACAGTAATGTTTATAGCAGTATTATTTATCATATTTCCAAGTTGGAATAAAACTCAGATGATCTCCATCAGAAGTAGAATGGATAAACATGTTTTGTAATAATAATATAATGATATGCAACAAAGCAATGAAACTGCAAACTTGTTTCTTGCAAAAACATGGAAGAATCTCACAAAAAAATAAGGAATGAAAGAAGCCGGATATAAAAAAATTTGTCATACATGATTCCATTAATATAAAGTTCACAAACAGGTAAACTAATACATGATGACAAAAGTCTGAATGGTGGTTTTAATTGGAGGACATGATAACTGGAATGGGACATGAGGGATATATATATGTGTGTGTATATATATATGTCTTGCATCTTAATCTTAAATTGGTGGTATGTTTAATATGAAATATGTCATTGAATAATTGAGTTTTACACTTGTGATTGCTACAACTTTCCAGGTACATTTTTTTCATTAAAAGTTTTATCAACCCACAACAAAGCTACCAGAGCTAATAAACAAATTTAGCGAAGTGGTGGGTATAAGACCCACATTTAAAACTCAGTAGCATTTCTATACACTAGCAATAAACAACCTGAAGAAGAAATTTTTAAAAATCCATTTACAATAGCAACAATATGAATCAATTATTTAGGAATAAATTTAACTAAGGATGTAAAGTACATGGAAAACCAGAACACATTTCTGAAATGAATGAAAGAAGATCTAAATCTATGCAAGGATATTCTGGATTTATGGATTAGAAAACTAAATATTGTTAAGATGTCAGTTCTACCCAAAGTGATTTAAAGATTCAGTGCAATCCAAATCAAAATTCCTACAATCTTTTTTGCAGTAATGTAAAAGCAAATCAGCAGAACTATATGGAAGAGTAAGGGGCCCTGAATAGCCAAAACCATCTCTAAAAAGAAGGACAAAGTTGGACAACTCACACTTCCCAATTTTAAAATTTATTACCAAGCTACAGCAATCAAAACAGCATGGTACTGGCACCAAACAACATAGAGGCCAATGGAATGGAATTGACAGCTCAAAAATAAACCCTCGCACCTATGGGCAATTAAGTTTTGAAAAGGGTGCCAAGTCCACTCAATGGGGAGAGAATAATCTGTTCAATACATGGCGCTGGGGATACAAGACACCCATACGCAAAATAATGAAGATGGGCCCCTACCTCACACCAAATATGAAAACTAACTCAAAATGGATCAAAGACTTAAATACACAAATCGAAACTATATAACTCCTAGAAGAAAAATACAGAAAAATAGGGAAGCATCTTTAGTTGCACTGTAACCTTGTATTTTATAATGGTTTCTTAGACTTTGCACCCTAAGCAAGAGCAACAAAAGAAAAAAAATAGGTAAATAAGACTTCATCGAAATTAAAACTTTTGGGTATAAAAGTACTTCAATATCAAAGTAAAAGACAATCTAAGGAATAGGAAAAAATATTTGGAAACCATAGATCTGATCATGGCTTATTATCCAGAGAGTATAAAGCAATCTTGCAACTAAATGACAACAAAATAACGAGACAACCTGATTTTAAAATGGCCAAATGAATAGACATTTCTCCAAAGAAGGTATACAAATGGCTCAGAAGCACATGAAAAGATGAACAACTTTAGCCAATAGAGAAATGCAAATCACCACCACAATGAGATACCATTTCACACCCACTACAATGGCAGCTACTCAAAAAATGGATACTGAAGAGTGTAGGAGAGGATGTGGAGAAATAGCAATGCCCTTTCATGTAAACGGTGCAGCTGCGGTGGTAAAGAGCTCCTTAGAAAGCTAAGCGTGGAGTTACCACATGGTCCAGCAATCCCACCCAGTAATCACTGCATGAATTACTATGTACCCCAAAGACTTGAAATCAGGGATTCAAACAGATATTTGCACACCAGTGTTCATAGTGGCATTATTCACACTTACCCGAAGTGGAAGCCACCCATCAACAGGTGAGCAGATAAACACAATATGGCATATACATGCGATAGAATATTATACACCCAATGAAAAGAACGAAGTTCTGGAACATGCCAACACACGGGTCAACCTTGTAGACATGTTGAGTCAAATAAGTCAGGCATATAAGAAAAATCATTTCATGATCTCAGTCTGTGAAGGAATTAGAATATGCAAATTCAAAGTATCAGAAACTAGAATATTTACCAGGGGTTGGATTGAGGCTGGAGAATAAGGAATTAATGTTTAATTGATGCAAAGCTTCTGTCTGGGGTGTTGGTAATGGATAGCGGTGATGGTAGTACAGTGCAGGGAATACAATTAACACCACTGAGTTGTATATTTGAATGTGTTTAGAAGGGAAAATTTTATGGTATATATAGTTTATATATAATGTATACATATATATAATTTAATATAAAAAATTTACAAATTATGGAATTTTACAACACAGTGAACTCTACTGTAAACTATGGACTATAGTTGATAGTGAAACTATAATATTGTTTCATCAATTACACCAAAGTTATAATGCTGATACAAACTACTACTAATAAGGAAAACTGTATTGTTGAGGGAAGGTAAAAGAGAGCTCTGTATTTTGCATGATTTTCTGTATATCTACAACTTCTTTAGTTTAGAAAAAGTTTATCAAAAAGAATGAATAAATAAGAACAATCACCTCCATTAACAAAATAAACAACAGGCTGAATCCTCCTAATTAATTCCAAGACTGATGTTATCTTAAAAAGGTGAACGTATACCTTTTTCAAGTCACACCAAATCAAAATAACACAGATAGGTGATAATAATAAGATGAGCAAATAGAGGTAAAATGCAAAATAAATAAGTAAATAGATAAATAAAAGAATAAACAAAATTGCATATATGTGTGTGTATATATCAGATAACTATTTTAATATAAAAATATAATTATGCAAACCATTAACTCTGAAAAAGTTTTTTCTTTTTTAGTATAAGAGCCAATTCACAATGGAGGTACAGCTGTCATGAGCTATGTTCTGAATTTACTAACTCCAGTGCAAATAAGAACAAACATAAATACAACTAGAAAGATGATATTGAATCACAGCCTAACATACATTGTTACATATGACATATATAGAAAGACTATCGTATTGTTATATTTTGTAGCTCAATTAGACCAAAATGATATATATAATATTAGGATATAATTAATATAGTCACTATATAGTGATACTAAAATTGATCTATTACACAGAACAAACATTTCCTAAATGACATTCCAATGCACTTACAAACAAAACATGTTTAGAAGTTCTCCAATCACAATGCAATAAAACCAAAATTTTATTATAAAACAATAAAGAAAATTAATATAATGACTTGGAAATAAAAAAAAGGAAAACCGCTGCTAAATAATCTTTAAATCAAAAGCTAAGTCAAAGCTCCTATTATCGTTATTAAAATTAACTCTAACAAGATTGTTATGTATCATAGTAATCTCACTGTAGCTAGTTAGTTACTTATAGATGTGACTAAATCTTTTCAAAGAGCAAAATTCATTTGCTCAATTATATTTTTCATTAAAAAAGAAAGTAAATGAAATATATATTCAACTGTAGAAACTAGAAAAGTTGTGTCAAAATAAACCCAATAAATTAATGAATATTAATTTAGAAAACAATAGTATGTTTAAACACATGAGCTTTAAAAAATTAATAATATATGCAACTAAATCAAGACTACTAATGAAAGACAAGAAAATAGAAATATGTAATAAGATGGATGTCAAAGGAGATAAATCATAGTTATTGAAGAGACTACCTAATAATGCTGCCTTTTTCCTCAGAATGAAGAAGCCTAAAGAGCCTTCTTATTCTTCAATCTTGTTCAAACTGTGGTTTCCAGGATGGGATTTTTATTTAAAGTTACTAAGAGACCGCCCTTCTAATGTACCATGCAGATGCAGGTTTTCCTCTATGGTTATTTTCCATTAATAGTTTCATAAAGATTGTTTGTTTTTTTAGCCCTTGCACAGCTTTTTACCCTTTGTGAGTTTTAAGTGGAAGTTTAAGAAGCAAGGAGCACCCAATGTGAAAGCACCGTGCTTCTCTGTCCTCAGTCGGGTGGGTGTTTATAGCACACGGAACTTCTGAGACATGTCTGGAGCGCTGGCTTCATCTCCAGATCTGACCACGTTCTCCACCCCCAGATTCCAATCTTCTGGCTTCTAGCCGCCTTCTGGAGAGCAAGGATTCCAGCACTGCAGGAGTGAGGGATGAAGGCAAGACAAGCAGCGGTTGACCCACGCCTTGGAGGCTGACCTCGGCAGCCTGTGGAGGGTGTGGCCTCCGCACAGAGGTGTACATTAGCAGACACTGGGCTCGCCTATTAGTAAACCGAGCTTTATCAGCATCCTGAAAACTGAACAATCACAAGCACCTCCACCTGGAGAGGGAGGCAGCTGAGAGAGGATGAAAACCCTATATTCAGCCCCTATGCCTCAGCGTCCAGGGGCCCGAGCAAGGAGCAGGAATGAAACACTGGCCATGCCCAAAGATGTGGGGGTGGATTTTGACTTGTTCCTCTCGACATTTATGGGATGTAAATAATTGACTTGATTTGGTGAACATGATAAATGGTTCCCGATGATTCCTTAAATGATGACTCTGCTCTGAGAGCAGTCTCTAAATGCAAATTTCCCCAGAATGGAGAGTGCCTGGTGAACAATAGTTTTCTGAGTCTTGATACCAAGTAGTGAGTTGAACACACTGTATTTTTATGTAGAATTGTGAAAAACAATTAGTTCTTTTCAGTAAATGAAAAAGCATCTCCAAAGAAAGTCCTTTAGAAGACAGTTCATCAACTGAAGCTTAAGGGAATTGAAGGGGAGATAACTGCTGAAAAGGATTTAGAAATATTTTTTTTCCCTGCCTCCAATTAGAAAAACAATATATCTAACCTCTGGTCTTTACCGTGGGATGAGATCATTGGTTTTCTTCTCAATTCTATTCTGCAAAGATTTTCTGGGACATTGAATACTGAAATTATGAAGATGAATGAAAACCCTGAAGTTTGTCAGAGAAAGATCTATAAGCATGGGTAATTCATCTTGTGGTTTCTCCTACTGGGACTTTATTGCAGGGATTTAAAAATATCAGTGAGAATTCTGGCATGCAGAATCATCAGCCAGAAATAACTTTGCATCAAATCCCCAAATGGTCTTGCTGATTGGCAGGTATGAGCAGGCAGAGAAGTAGCATTTCCTCTTTCTTAGACTTGCTCTGCCCTCTATAAAGAGGAGACAGCAGTTCTAACAAAACCTCTAGAAAGTAATAGATCTTGATTCAGTTCCAAATCAGGGGCAGATCCCTGCACTGGAGATAACAGGTAAGTTATAAAGGACTTCCTGGCTGTGTATAGTAGCTAAAGTTAGAGTATAAGGCTTTAGAACTAAATGGAACTTGAGGGACTATTCCATTCATTTCCAATGACCTCATTTGCAGAAAAGAAAACTGAGATTTAAGGAATATGGTAGATGTTTTGGTGAAGGACACAGAGCTGGATGCAGCCTTCATAATTCTTGACTCAACAAGTTTTCTGCCTATTGTATCAATATTTTACCACCCTCATCATCATTATCTTACCAATTAAATGCATCACAATGTTTTACTCTATTACTATACAACAGCAACAAAAATCTCTGACAATAGATATAGCTTGGGAGATGTACTGGAAAATCTAAGAAATATATCGTCTGGTTTTTCAAAATGAGATCGAAGGTTACTGCAGAGCTGTCTGACTGGTAGGTCGTGGCTGACTGTTTCAAAGCAAAGTGGAAAGGAAGACTCCAGTGACCACTGGTGAATAATATGGGGAGAACATGAGGTCATCCCGCGTTTGTTTTCTCCTTATTCAGATGAATGGTGTTGAGTGTGTTTATGTAGATTTTAGCAAAGCATTTAGAATATTTTTTCATTATATTTTCTTTGATGATACGGCAAAATGTTAGGCCGAGCACATATTTGTTTGTGAACTGGTTTTGTGACTGCATCGACGATATGCCCAAGGGAGGGTTGACGTGTAGGCTTCTGGTCAGCCTGGAGAAAACCTCGCAAAGTCCACTTAAGTTTCCTCCCATGGCCCTGGTAGGGTCAATAACGTTAGACCATGTCAAGAATGTTTGTATGTCTGTTCGTTGTTTATAATAAAAACATTTAAAAAATAATAACAATGGTAGGCCACTCATTGGGAAAAAATGTAGAATACATGCTTGTTAAATAGAATTCCTTGATAAAGTTGAAGAGAGCCCTTAGTGTTAGAAAGAAAGCCATATCTGAAAGAGAATAAACACTCAACCGATTGTGGAGAACACAAGAATTTATTCATGATCTTGCAAGAATGGCCACATAGCCCAAAAATGGTGGCTGGTACACGGAATGACGGAAAGCAGTGGTATTTATTTCCTAAGCCTACATGCAGGTCCCTCCCGTTTCCTCACTGATTGGATAATGCAGAGGTTACAGCCTATCCAGATAGTCTAATTCAAATTTCCCATGGAAGGCCCCCACTTTTGATTACGCTTTACATTTCAGTGACTCTGGCCGTTACTCATTTAAACTTGTTTCTACTCATTTGGCACCAATTCTAGGCTGACGTCAGAGGCTCTCTCCTTCCCTGCCTGCAAGACCGCTTTGAACTGCAGCCCTTCCCTGAGCCACCTTGTGTGAAAGTTAAACTTAGTTGTATTCTTCTATTAGCACCTTAAGTAACAAAATCAGGATTAATTACCTTGAAAGTCCATACCGGTGTTCTAAATTAATAAGAGGAAAGACATCACATATAAATGTATGAATTGCATATTTAGAGTCAAACATCCATGTGCACCAGTACAGAAGGGGAGAGATGTAGCTTATCAGTAATCTGTGTAAAGCATCTCTAAAAGTTCAATCTTTAAAACACCCTCCACATGAGCCTATGGTCTGAGGCAACCAGCACATTTCAACGTTGAATCAGTCAGAATTTACAGAGAAGAGGTCCCCCAGATCTTAGGGAGTCTGCAGGTCATGTCTGCAGTGGGAGGTTTCTGTCCTGGTATCACATTTTCAGAGGAAACGGGTAAATTAGGGAGCATGGGGCAGGAAGGGAGGACCCGGCAGAGGAGGGGAAACCAATAATGTCCGGGAGTCCAGAGACTCATCTGAACCCATTGTAGCTGAAGGAAATCCAGTAATTCATCAAAAATTCCCTTGCACACTCAGCGCTGATCACGAATCGTGGACACATGAAGGGATGAGGCCTGGTTCCGCCCGTCGAGAGCGCACAGGAGCGCGGGCTGGCAGGGAGATGGTGAGGCAGCCCGGGCAGAGAGCCAGGAAGGAAGTCACTGCAGCATTTCACCAGGCTACCAACAGGCTGCGTTCACTCCACTTCTCTATTTTCCTCCTTCCTCCTCCCCTGCTGTGACTGTGGACCCTCCTAAATACAACCTACCCTTCAAGGATTTGCTCCTGACCAAGCTCTCCCATCCGGCCAGCCCACCGAGCTCCTGACAGGAGCAGAGGCCCCGTTCACGAATGTTGTCGCATTCGAGAAACATCGCCATGTGTTTATATCGTGACGGGCCCACCTGATCAGACGTCATCTTCCTTTAGAGCAGGGGCAAAACGTCTTCCCGCCCTTTACCTCCCATGCTTTGCAGCAGGCTGAGCACACGTGGGCTCAGGGAGTACTCTGCAAGCATTCCATCCCCCGCTGTCTTTAATGAATCATCCATGAGGGATCGCAATGTACCAAGCACCGTAAGAAGTGCAATGAGCCAGGTAGGGGCATCCTGACCTCATGGAATGTCCGCCTAGCGGGGCTGACAGGTATCAAACGCAGAGTTAACTGCGATCGCAATGACTGCCATGGGGGCTAATGATGAGACGTTGGGAAGAGGCATTGCAGGAGCATCTGGGCTGGAGATCCAGGACTCTGATTGCACCCAGACCTGGGAAGGGTAACGGCGTCATTAGAAATCCTGTTCTGGGATCCTTGGGAGTACATGCAGTTTCTCATGCTTTGGAGGCTGTGCTGGGGACGGTAAAAGGTAGAAGAGGACAAGGACTGCCCTACATCCATGTGTTGGCTAAGGGTGTGGAAGTAGCAGGGTGAAATGACTGCTTCTGTCCGTGGGAACAAACTGCACTTCGTCTGCCCACATTTCTTGCATTTGCTAAAGCAGGGCTTCCTGCCTAGTTCCTGTGAACTGCCTTAGCTCTGTAGAAGACTCGTCATTTTCCTTGGCTACTCAACAGCTAAATCCTGAGCCCCCACCTGCATTTAGGGAATTCTTTACCTTATGAGACTTAGTGGGAGGCAAGGCCATCTCTTGCAAAAGATGCTGAAATGCCAGAGAGTTCTTTTTCTTTTCCTGATTTCCCTGCAATTTGAATGTGGGTCTAAGCCCAAGGCTTCCAAGTACAGACACAAAGTCCCAAGGCTCTGAAGTGGGAAACTGCCATGCGGGGAACCAGGAACGGCTCTGGGGCCTTCAGGATGTGTCAGTCCTGGCCATGGGGCAGCCTCTGCCAGTGCCAGCCTGTCTTGCAGCGACACACTGTGCCACCTTTTGCTTCCCTGGGCCAGTTCTGGGGCATGATGTGGGGTGTTTCTCTTGGCTGTTCAGCCTATGAGCCTGGTCCTCCTAGACAATTGACTGCCTTTTTGTTACCTAGTATCTTGTTAATACATTTGTCTTAACCTTAGAAAATACAGGATGGGTCGCAATTGCTTACAAACCCGACCTCCGAGTGATAATGAGTCTCTAAGTCAGCACCTCCATCCAGGTATCAGGAAGGATGCTTGCTTTTGTCATGGGTGGTTTTAATTTCCAATCTATTGTGCACTGATCGCTTTGTCAATTCCAGTAATGGTCATGAGCATGGGTATCACTGATGATCAGGCTGTTTTAAAATGTCTCGCATTTATTCCATCTCTGTGCTACCACAGGTGGGTGCCAAACCATGCTCACTCACCCAGAGCAGCATCCGAGCATCTCAGGGGCTCTTGGGTGAGCGTCCAATGGCCCCTGCCTTGGTGTCTCATTTCCTCTGACTCTGTGGGCTGGGATGAGGAGGGGGAACGAGGCTGGGGGTTCCACAGAGCCCTGGATCCCCAAGATGCTGCTGGGTACACATCTGCCTCTGTGTCTGGTTGTTTTGCCCATGAAGATTTGAGTCACAGGGAAAACTGACATCTCTTTGTCTTAGTGTCCTGAAAGTGTGTCAACTTATCTTGCTTTGTATTTTTGACTTTAAAAAAAAAAAATTACAGAGCTGCTAAAAGCCTCAGGTACTGGGTATGGTTCTTTGGGCTCAGTTGCGAATATCCTGGAGGTGCCTGCCCTTCTGAAAACCAATCTTTTCTGACAAACTTGCCTTCATCATGTTACAAAATGAGGCTGGTGGACTCTGTCCTGTGCAGGGACCAATCAGCGCGCCAGCGATTGCTTCGCAAGCGGAACTGCACTCATTAGCACACCTTTCCTGGGAGTTGGGGTTTGTTGCACCATCCAAATGGATATTGTGGTGTTCATTAGGCTTTCAGAAGGGCTGCTTCTCTGGGCCATAAAGCGGCCTGATGAGAGACAATCTTTTGACCTTTGTAATTGCTACAATATTATGTAGGCTTCTTTCTTCATTTGAACAGAGCGGTAAATATTGCAGAGCTGTAGTTTTTTTTTTCTTTTTCATCCTAAGATGCAATTAAAAGAGAGAAAACCATTTCTTCTGAAGACATTTCAGAAGCGCCGTATCACCCAGCCTCTGGGCGGGGCATTTGGGGGTCTGAGCTGCAGGTGACAGGACGCGTGTCCTTTTGGGATCATTTCCAGCAACTGGCTGGGGGCCTCATGCTGCAGAATTAGCCCAGGCAGGGCTTCGGCTCTTGTGTTCAGACTCATTAAGACTGTCTTGTCAGAGTAGGTATATGATCAGTTTTTGGACTGCAGACTAAGCCCAATAAATTGCTGAACTCAGCTTAAAAAGTTAATTACCAAATCTGGTGCATGTGGTGCAGAAAAAAGGACAGAAAGTACAAATTAATGTGCAGATGAACAGTTTCTAAAAAATACTTACTTCAAAAATATAAATGTTCCATGGCCACAGCTCCAGTTCACCTCTGAGTGTGTGCTCCCCACTTCTCTTCCACTTGCCACCAGTCTTCTGCTGCCTTTTTCTGTTTTTGAGCCCCTGCCTTCCAGGACGGGCTTCACAACTCGTTCCCACACAGCGCACGTGGACCGGGTAACCTCACGGGTACAGTGAAATGGTCCCCATGCAAACTGAAGGTAGTGTGATGTCTTTTTGTTTGCTTTTTAGGTAGTAAAAGTCACTTGGTCTGGGGTCACAAGTTTTCTGAAAGGACCATCATTTTTATGAAGGAAATTTCTTGGTGCATTTCTGAATTCTTTTTCACACTGGTGATTTTAAAATCACTGCTGTGGCATCCACGGCAGGCCAAGTCAAGTGCCCAAGGTAGGGACCTCGGGAAATCAGGTAGGAGGCGGCAGCACCCTCCTGAGCACAGCTTTTCTGAACTAAGATGACTTTGGGTGCGCCTGGGTCACGCCCGCCATCCAGGGTGTCCCCTTTCGCCATGGCCCATGGGTGGCAGGAGAGAGTGAAGTGACAGCGTCCTCTCTTTGCTCTCCTCCATCCCCATGAGTTGAACATAAATATGGTTCCTTTTGAACAATCCTAACTCTGCTGGGCCAGGTGCAGGCCCGCCTAAGAAAGCAGGTGGAGCCAAAGGTGCTGTGAAAAGGGCTCTGTGAAACAGGAGCCAGTCTCTCCACCCTTGCCCCCTGTGGCATCTAGAACAATTCGGGACACAGCCTCTCATTTAGTCAGACGTTAAGACCAGCACGTGGTCCTTGTAGGGGAAGGAGGGAAAGACAAAGGAAATGTGATCTGTTCACTTAGAAGTTCCTAATCTAGTTGAACAGACAGGATGCTCCAAGACTGGCATGTAAATGTAGTTGCGTCTTAAGAGAATGACGGTGAAGTCATTTCAGATCACCAGGCTGCAGTACCTGTAGGATACGGTAGTGTTTTCATAAATAATGAATGAAAAAGGAGTATCGGGGAATGTCACACTCAGGACCTGCTCATTTGCATAGAACATTTTCCAGAAAGCTTCTTGGTTTCCAGCCCCAAAGAACTAGCATTTCCAAGGTGCTTACTGGAGGCAGGTACCAGGCTCAGTGCTCCATGCGCTGTGGGTAAGTATTGTTATGTCCATTGAATACACAGAGGAATCGAGGCTCATGGAAGGGGTCAGATGTGTGCAGTGTTAAAAGACCAAACTATAGTTCAAATCTGATTATGTCTTCACCACACCGCCCCGATTCATCCACAACGCCAGCCAATGGAACTCGAGAATCCTGTTCTCTACTCTGTTGGAAAGAGAACAGTTTATTACACTTAGCCTCCCCCATCTTGAATTCTTCAAGTATTCATTACAGAGGTGTTTTTCTATCACTCTTTCCCAATGACTTTAATTCTCTTTATTGAATATTAGGAAGAAAAGGAAGCATACAAAATTGGCATAGCCAGTCATTGCTACCTCCCCCTGCCTTCTCCAATTTATCCAGCAAAACTTTGCAGTTGGCTAATGGTTACAACATCAACAAAATAACTTCCCTCGCTTTCCTCATTAAACTACAGGAGGAAAAAAAAATCACCTCATCACTGCATCCTTGTTGACTGGTGGCTCATTACAGAGGCTAATAAGAGAAAATACATTGTCATATACTGATCACTGGAGCTCATAGAGTTTGAGGGAAGCCACCTGCTGGGTAAGTGTGCATTTTCCTTCCTGACTTTATATGGATTCGTTTGGCACATCTCCCCAAGCTGGCCTGATTAGGAAGAATGATTAAAACAAATGGAGATGAAACTGCAAGTTAGTAGAGAGAAAAAGAAGCTGACCCTGAATCACCACGAAATCGGCACCCTTGGTGCGATATGCTGACCACTTGGCAGGGGTCTGTGGCAGACACTGCAGTGGCTCAGGAAACCCTGACACTTCACCTCCTTGCCCACAGCTGGTCCACGTTTCCCAGCATCCCCTGCACTCAGAGGCCAGCTTCTGTTTTCCTTCTACAAGGAGTAATTGGGACAGAAAGGATGCATGCAACTTTCAGATCTGAGCAATAAGAATCCACCCTCCATATGCACAATTCATTCTTTCTCTCTCCCTTGCCCTCTCTTTCACTCTCCTCTCCCTCCACTCCCTCCCCCTCTCTTTCCAGCCTTCTGAGCAGTTTTTGCTCATGGTGACTTAAAAACCATATCGTCAAATAGGGCAGAGATATTTCAGAATGAAATCTAAATAACTTCACGTACATCTCTGCCTCACATCAACACACTAGTCTCTGGAATTTGAAAAGCAAAATTTTACCATGTTATTTCAGGGATTGTCTGTTACCTGATAAGTACCCCTTAATAGAGTTAGCCATATAAAGGATACATGGATTTTCTTTTTCTTTTTAGAGAAAGACAGAACAATCACACAATCTCATTTCATAATACTTGCATTCAACTGAAAACATCAATGCTATCTGTATATCTGTATCCAAATTTGGCACAAAGCTTATCACATAATTGGCTCCAACAGAGGTTTTGTGAACTAAGTCAAATTGAATCGAGTTGCCTGGAAGACTTACTTGTGAATCATTTAACTTCACAGCAGTAAAAACTTCTAGACATAATCTAATTTATAAACAGATGAACAAAAAAGAAGGACTAAAGATAAATAAGGAAGAGAAAGAAGAGCTCTTTTTATAAAAAAAGGGAATTTTTTAAAAATGCTTCATAAAAGGTTTATCTTGAAGCTGTAGATGCAAATCTCTATGTTCCAGTAGTAACGATAAGTTGAAGAAAGATTCAAAAATTTTATAGGAAGGATAAGATGGGTTCATTGTGAATTTCAAGCCCCTTTTAGAAAATAAGCCCCTCAAGAACCAGAATATGTTCTAATTCAACAACAAGTGCTGATGGATGACCAAATGTAAGGCATTTTGCAAAGTTAAAATATGAATAGCACCTCAGATGTGACAGGAGAGCCTCACAATCCAATGGAAGGACAGGCGCAGGTAAGGCAATTTCAATACCGAGTGGTAAGAAGAAAAACAGGGGCGTACACAGGGCAGAATGGAAATCTGGAAAGTGCAGGAATATTACTGAGATAAAAAGCTACATGAATCTTGAAGGCTCAAAAGATTTGGGGTAAACATAGGATGGAACCAGGCAATGGTAAGAAAACAGCAGACTGGGAATATTTCTCTGCAGTCCATTCATCCCCAAACCCCTTAGATGGCAGAAAAAAAATACATGTACATATTTCTATAATTGTTATTAGGAATAAATCTATAAGAAGGACAAACATGAAAAAAGTACCCCAGACAGATCAAGAATGGAGAATTCCTGAAAAATAGAAAGCAGACAATAGCAGATCTGTGTGGACATATAACAGAAAATTACAGCCCAAAACATGCAGAAGAAAGGAGAGCTGTTGAGACAGTGGCAGTGTGTAGATCTATTAGTGATTATGCTTTGAGGTGCAAATACAGGAAGAATGGTGGTCTCAAAATAAAAGTGATGTGATCCACTCCCCTGCTGCAAAGCCTAGCCTGAGCATCCCAGGTTGGTTCCATGGTTCCACGAGAGCATCGAGAAACAGACCCCTTTCTAGGCCTCTTCTGCTAACAACTTCCTGTTACCCAGGCCATAGGAAGTTTCTTGTAACTCCTCCTCACATGAAACCTCCCAAGGAGGGAAATAAAGGGAGGAGGGTGGGAAGGAGCTTCTTGTGTATCTCTCTTTTCTTAATGGAGAAAGGAGCAAAATCTTCCCAGGAGACCTCAGCATACTTTTCCTTACTACTTATTTTCCTAACACACAGATTTCAGCTACATATGTTGACTCTTTGATGATGCACAGGCAAAGGCCACACAGGCTGCAGTGATTGGGTTGACTAGTCATCCCTCATACTCTAGGGCTAGACACTTTGCAGCCATTCCCATGCCCAGGTTATCCTGGTAGGAAATAAGTGATGAGAGGACAACTAGATGTCCCAGCCTCAGGAGCCTCAGACGTAGGGTCCCATGGCACAAGGAGCATGAAGATTATTATAAGAGGTATAGTTGCATACCATGTGCTCCTCCATCTCTCTAGTTTGTGCTTCACAGTGGTTGTCACTTGTGTTTGGAACTGCTTGAAAGCAGCAAATATTATTAATTGGGTAGCTGGGGTAAGGGAAGTAGTGTAGATGGCTTCCTAATCCAAGAAAAAGTACAGGGATCCTCAACCCAGGGGACGAACTACCAGCAAACTCCAGGCATCAGCACATCCTTTCTCCATTAGAAATAACAAAAGGCAGACTTACTTTCATAACTCTTGTCCACCAGCAGGAAACCAGATATTCTCAATAAAACTATGATTAAAGAATCATGGAGGAAAGGCACCAAACTAAACCAGTGAACTGTGAAACAGATTGATTAGTGCAAACATAGCATAAGCACAAAATAAACAAATTTGGCATATTCAGTGAGCTTCAAAGAAGTATGTCATTCTTATAACAAGAATAGGCTGCATAAAAAAAGAAACAAATGTAGATCTTTAAAAATAAAAGTTAAATCAGAACTTAGGAACAAATTATAGAGTTGGAAGAATGAGCCAAGAAATCCCCTCCAGAATGTAGTATTTTAAACAATATATATGATGAAAATTTAAGGGAGAATAGATTCATACCTTCTATGGTATTTAATAGGGTTTCTAGAAGAAAGAAAATATAATTGAAGAAGATTATAACAAAAGTAAAAGAAAAACTTTCAAGACAAATTAGTCTTGAAACCCTATTTTAAAAAAGCACACTGATTTCTGAGGAAGATAAATACAAACAAAAGAAAAAACAATGCAACACACTGAAGTTAAATTCTAGAACACCAATGTAAGTAAAACCTGAAAAGTGTTCAAAAACAAAGAATTAACATTCAAGTTTAAAAATGAATTATTATTAGCATTATAGGGTGCACAGATGGTTGAGTCATAGACTGCTCTCCATCTATGCGGGAGACACGGGTTCAATTCCCGGACCATGCACCCAGAAAAAAAAAAAGAAAAAGAATTATTATTAGCATTATAGATGTTGGCAGGTAATTGAATCATCATTATATATAGATATGAGAGAAAATTATTTCAATGTAAAATTCTCTACCTAGCCAAGCACTTGGGAAAGAACCAAATCTAGAAATTTCATATGTGCATGGTCATAAAAAATGTTGGTTTTGTTTTTTATGTATACACACTTCCTAAAATAAAATTTCTTGAGTCTGTATTCAATTAAAATGAAGAATAAATACAAGAATTATAAAATGTATGCTATAAAAGTAAAGACATTAGTAACATATATAGTAAAACCTCGGTACTTTATAACGTAAAAAATAAAAATCTTAAGACAAATACCAAATGATCTTAACACAGAAAATGACTAGGGAAGGGAGCGAAAGGTAATTAAACACATCTTAAGATTATCTTCTTACTAGGGGAAGATGTAACTATAAAATTAATGTTAGCTATTAATAAAGATATATGAGATTGAAAATGTACTTTAAAAATATGTGATAACCTTAGAGGGATAAATACTATGCACAGTTTAAAACTGCCATTGGAGAAAATAAACCAATAAAAACTTTGCCCAGCCAGCATAAGGCAGAAAAAAGGAAAGGAGAAATTAACAACAAACCAAAACAGTAAACTGAAATCATAAAACAAGTTGTTAAATGTAAACTATAATCACAGCAGATTTTATTATATTAAATTCTCTATTAAACAGAGACCCTCAGATCAAGAAGAAAATTGGAAAATATATTCCAATTACAAGAGCTACGTATCAGTGAACATGTGAAAATAAATGAATGAAAAATAGATATATTAGGAAAAGATAAACAATAAGACAAGAGATATTATCATAAAAAATTAAATTTAAAGTGAAGAGTAATACACAAAACCAAGTGATCTAAATTCACTCAAGAAGAAAGAAAATTGAAGCAACAAATAAGTACCTAAAACACTGAAAAGTTATCAGCAATGTGTCTCTAAACTATCACTAGTATACTTTTACTTGGGTGTTCTACCAAATTTTCAGGAAATAGTTTATTTCCATGTAATACAAATTGTTCCAAAGCATCATCCAAATCATCCAGTTTATTCCAGTGTAATATATTGATGGGAAGCCTCCCTACTTGGTTTATAGATAGCAAAACTGTGCTATTAAGATGCAATGAGGGCAGCCCCAAAAGGTGAATCTATCAGCCCACAGTTTGGATTGAGATTGCTAGATGTGACAGTAATGAATAAAATTTAGGACAAAATAAAAAGTATAAAAGAAGAAAACATCAACAAAGAACAATACATCAAAACCGAGTGTGGTCAAAAAAAAAAAGTGTGGTTAACACAGGAATGTATTGGTTAATATTAGGACAAGAAAACTAGAGTACAGCTAAATCATCAAAGGGAGGAATCCATATGTAAGGAACAAGTTGAAGAATAGGGAACAGTGGATAATGAAGGAGCTAGCCTAGGGGGTCCACAGGAAAAAAATGAAATGCAGAACACACACGGAGGATTTCCCCTTGATAAGGAAGAGAAGCAGCTCATCCCCTAAGACCATAAGGGAATTAGTAAATGTGCAGGACATAGGAAATTCTAAATCTAGACAGAAAACTGGAAATTGAGGGTGATCAAGCAAAATCTACTTAATTTCCTCCCAAAGTCAGAAACATATTTTGCACTGCAAATTCTGGATTTGTAGTTTGGATAGGGGACTCAAGTGGATAAATGAACATTTAAAGTTGTTGATAATGGAAATGGAAAAGGAAGTTCTCAGATGTGAATTGAAAGGATGGTCCGTGTTACTGAAGTGGCAGTTGAAGTTGGAGGTATTTATTAACATAATTATTATTGTTATTAATCAGAAGAGGGGCAAGTATTCTAAAGCTACTGGTAGTTCATGTGACTGATATTGTAGGAGTGAAAGGAGAATGAATGTTTAGCTTCAGCCTACTTTTGTTAATAAGAGATATTTTAATGAGCCTTTTGGATATGCAAAAGGATGGCCTAAAAGGACTGAGTTCAAAGAGCATATGTGTTCTCTGGCCAGAGAATACATATCTTGCAGATATGATATTAGGGAAACAACAGCACTTAATGAAGTCTCCATTTAAATAATGTTTGGGGACATTGAGATGTTTGTGTCAACCCACGTATAGGAGCAGAAGGAAGGTGCTTAATCACCACCTGTACAAACCCTTCCCTTAGATTCTTAGCAGATTCTGCCTTGTGTGAGAAAGAAGCAATTTAAGTACTTTGTCCAATAACTTCCCTGCATGCTGTGTCACGGATCTAATGTATCATTTGTAATATGGACATGTGGATACTTCTGTACATTTTCCTTAGAAGAAGATCCTGGTTCTGGAAAGCCATAGGGTTAGCCGTAGAAGAGATTCCGTTCTCTGATCCCAACAGGCATGGGCCAAGAGAAGAATCCCAGAGCATCTTTTCTAGGCTGGCTTCACTCCTGCAAGTAAGCTGGAACTACTTGGGCTAAGGGGACTGCTCGAGAAGCAGGGCCCTTCGAGGATTACCTTTTCTTTGAACCCAGCAAAATCATGTGGATTGGTTTTAAATATATGCCTATTCTTCAAACGACTTGATCTCTAGCTTAAGAATGTGAGTTAAGTAGTGATTTTATAGGCATTTTTTTGGTCTTAGGAAATAAAACATAAGAGACACCCTGCCTCCTGCAGTCTTCTTTAAATCCCCATCTCTAATTGTTTCTCCCCTTCAAAGCAAATTCCCATGCACTTTGTAATGTATTAGTAAAGTCTCCAGCAGGCATGTGTAATTACCCTCCACCGTCCATGCACAGTTCAGGATAAAATGGTTAGCAGTAGTCATTGTCAGGTTGTCTCTGGGACATGACAAGCTATATCAAGTCTCATGTGTCAAAAACAGGAGGGTGTGCCAAGGTGGAAATGCGATTCGACCTTTCCCCATAGCAGATGAAACCCCCTGCCCACCATGGGGCTTCATGTGTTTGTTGCTTAGAGAAAGGGACCTGGCTTCTCAGCCAGCCAGGCTCTTTCCTGCACCAGGCACCCACTAGCTGATCAAGCAACCTTGCATTTGCCCAAAGCTATTTGTTGTGATCATTAGGTGCCCTCCATCTGTTATTTCTGTGAACTTGGAGCTCCTGGCTCTCCCCCTAAAACTTAATACCGGCTCTTGCCTTCTGGGCTCAGGGATTCTTTTGCTCTCCTTAGCATCTGACTAGCAATTTTTCTTCTCAAACTATAGGTTGAATTTGGCCCCAGCTCAGCTTCTTCTGCCTATCATACCTTAACTGTGATGTTCTCATAAATCAAACCCTAACACCAATAATTTGTATGAGGAATTGACCAGGCCTGCCCTGACTCCCCCAGGATGGAATTCAGGGTCATTCTTAACACATACAAAAAAGACAAAGCAAAACAACCTACTAAAATAGGAATGAGGTGGTTATTTTCTTTCTGCTGTTCAGGTACACTTCCAAAGTAATTGTCCAACTTCACTGTGCCGCCTTCACCCCCCCCACACACACACACACCCCAGGATGGTTGATTCTTACTGTAAGGAATGCAGGAGAATTATATCTACCTTCTCTATTCAGAATCCCCTCCTCTGCCATTCTGGTGTGCTAATTCTAATCGTATAAGAAAATACATCTCAACTCCAAATTTAATTTCGTCTTTCCTGTGTCATTTTGCAGTCTCTTAATCCTGTTGTTCAATACATATCATCAAAACACAAGGAATCATTAATAAAGGCAGAGTGAACTACCAAGAAAGGATAAAGAGAAAGGAATGGTGCCATTTGCACCTGAACCCATCTGATCCCTTGGAAAATGCAGGGGTAGGGAAAAATATAAAAGTACTATGTCTGCTAACACTCCGTTAATCTTCAGACATTTTCAGAATTCATGTGTTTCTGTTTACATCTTCTGTTATAGTCACAGATATGCCAAAGATTATAAATTTCAAGTAAGAGAGCCGTCATAAATGAGAAGCTAGTGACTGAGCCAGCTATGCCCAATCTATCTGAGAGAACACAGGGACTGGTAGATTGCATTGTAGAGAACATCAGCAATTACTGTGTAATGGGTGCAATTTGACTATAGAATCACTGGCTGAAATTCAGCAAATTTCAAGAGAGCTATTCTCAAAATCAGAGTTAATTCCTTCTTCACAGAGCAGGAACTCCTCTGCTTCATCAGGTTTAAAGCATTCCACACCACCCCTCCTGATACACGCCTTTTAAAGGGACTCAGTAGATGATTGTTCTTTGAAAGGATGATGTTTCCTGGTTGCCCTTAGAATATTTCATTTTTCGGAATTTTATTTTCCTCAGCATCTTTTCTTTCTTTTACCTTGCCATTTCACAAGTCAGTTTTCCACAATCTATCAATACGTCTCCAAAAAATACTACTATGATCTCTTTCTGAAGTTAACAGTTCGGAGTGACTGTTTCTGCTCACCCCAAAGCTGGCTTCCCAGAGAGTTCAACTCGGCCCGTAGGAATCCAGGCTGTAGACTGTGTGAGCCCCTCATCACTCAGCGCACCAGTCCTCACGCACGCTGCAAGACGAGGGCTGTTTCCTTTGGCCTAAAATTATAGACAATACCAATGCCTCGGAACAAGTTAAAAAAATACCGCAAGTTATTTGTTTTTTTCTTCAAATTGCATTTGATTTTTCTAAAATGTACCGGCTAGCCCAAATCTCTGGCCTGCGTGTGTTCAGCATTCTGAATTCATTGCTTGGGAAAATGGAACTGAAATGACGTAAAGCAAAAAGCACAGAGTGAAACGTGAGGCTTTTGCCATGTGCCTCTGAGCCAGCCCTGTGCCAGCTAAATCATTTATAGAATACCTTATTGTCTGCTCCCTCAATGCGGTCATATAAAAGTAATAGGGGATTGTCTTTTGTCCTTTTGTTGTGAGGTTATCTAATTTCCATTCCCAGATGCACATCATGCCTGCGCTTTTTTGTCTTTAAAATAAATCTGTTGCCTACAGCTAAATATACAGTACTTTGAACATGACAATGAAGCTATTTTTAATTTGTCCTTTCATTTTAATGATGCTGTTGGTATTATTTTGTAGGTACAATTCGCAGCATTCTTGCTGCCACCTACAGGACACCCCTGGCCACCACCTGTGATGCCTAAGAGGCCACGAAGAAATACCTGTTTATCCCGAAATAGAGATTCTGTTGCATTTCTAACTTTTATTTATCAGCCTGGTTGAAATGGGTTTTTTAAACAATATCTACATCTTTATTTATTTCATGAAATTAAGAATATCTGCAAGATCCTCATAAAATCAGTAAATAGGACAATCTCTGCAAACATAAAGAATTCACTAGGGGACACTACGAGAGAAATCCTACACAAATGTGTTTTTAATCATTTCCATAAGTGATAAAATCAGCAGGTTTATGTAAAACCTAAATACATAATTGATCAAAGCAATTCTCACTGTTTAAATTTTATTAGCTATGGAGAGAGCTGATGTGAACAGGAAGGTTAAGGGGGAGAATCTAAGTCTTGGGAAGACTCATCTTGACAACTGATGCTCACTGCACCGACCTAAGTCTGAAATAGCAGCACGGGAAAGGAAAAGCTGAAATGGAGAGGCAGCTGCTCTTCAGGGGCCACTGAACGCAAAAAGGAGGGGATATGAAAGACCGCGGGAGAGTCCCCGCCCCTCTCGTGGAGCTTGGTCCGCGATGAGGAGACAGTGCCGGGCACTTAGGGGGCACAGAAGGACGTTCTGTCTTTAGGGAGTTGGTCTGAAAGGAAAAGGTGGGCCACTTTGGGGATGCTCCCGCGTCCATCGGCAACCCCATTCGGATCACCGGTCACTCTCCCTACTCTTCCTCCAGTTGGCATCACTGCACAGAGTCAAGGCCGCTGCCCGCAGTGTGAAGGGGAACTGTGGGTCACGTTCCCAGCTTAAAGATGTAGTCCCCTGGCTTAAACCCCAGAATGCTGAAACTTTTCCCGGTGGAACGCAGCGACTTTTGTGATGGACGAGGGAACCTGGGTTTCCGTGGACGGCCCCTCCAAGCCCTCCGAGTACGCTTTGGCTCATTTATTCAAGTAACGAGTATTCAGGGGGTGCCTTCTTTGTTCCAGGCCCTGTACTGGGTGCCAAGGATATAAAGTCGACCTGGCATTGCCTTGTCCTCGGGGAGCCGACCCTCTCACAGGGTCTGCAGGAGTAAGTCCGTGAGCCCCAGTGTGACCGGGCTGCGGGACAGGGCGGCACAGCGGCGGCACAGGGCAAGGAGGTGCGCTCTGCGCTGGGACGCCCAGCCTGGGGGGACGGCGAGAGGGAAAAAGGATAATATGCCAGGAAGAGGAGGTAGCATTGCCTTGACCACTCCCTTCAGTTTTCCCTTTCCCTTGCTCTGTTGTGTGTGTGTGTGTGTGTGTGTGTGTGTGTGTGTGCGCGCGCGCGCGCGCATGCGTGCGTGTATTCTACCAAGGCGAGGGTTTGTAAACTAAGTTCTGAGCAGTGTAGCCTGGACCATAGCAAGGGGGACCCAGAGCTTAGCGCTTT